>JAAAKG020176805.1:0-26574 GCA_010014905.2 Druon quercuslanigerum | reverse complement strand
GAGCGCGTAGCGCGAGGTGAATACACTATCGAGCGCGAAGCGCGAGATGAATAACTAATCGAGCGCGAAGCGCGAGAGTCAACAGGTGCGCGCCCTAGGCGCGCTCAAAGTCGCGAGCGAAGCGAGCCGCGCGCGAAGCGCGCGATGAGAATGTGCCCGCGAAGCGGGCAGATTTTTTTTATATTGATTATCAGACAAAATATACATAACTTAAGAACAATTGAAAGATAAAGTTAGTTTTTGTTCAATTTAAATGCTTAAAATGTAATTTTTTTAAATAGAATCTTTCTTTAATTGAAAATAACAGCTGAAAAGTCCTTTACAAATTAAAAATCCATATTTCTTTCATAAAAATGCCTTAATAAAGTGACGGTATATGTATTTTTCCCCTTACCATAGTCGTGCAAATGTATTATTATTATATCTTGAGAAACTCAGATAATGTAAGGTTAAAGTAAACTAAGATTAGTCTCTCATGAAATCTTTCATTATTTTTGTTTGCTTCTACTAAATGTTTTATCAAACAAAGAAACATTCAATAACACTTTTTTCTTTAAAAATTAATAATCTGTTATTTGCACTCAAAAGGTTAGGGGAGTATTTTTTGAATGTAAATTAGTTTAGTTTTATTGTGATTACTAGCAAAAACCTACTACTAGTGTTTAACATCTTTTACTTTATGGGAACAATAGTAAAGTGGCTGTATTGAAAATCTCGAAAAGAGACCATGTCACATTGAACAAAATTAAGGTTATAGAAGGTATATCTTCCAAGAGGAAAAATATAATTATCTACTCACTGAATCTATGTTACCTTACTCAATTACCAAATTTAAGCACATTAAAATGAACAACCTTAGTAACCGAAATTACGAAAAAGTTAATCAACAGTTGCCCCTGTTAGTCATTGTAAAATAAATTTGTGACTTTTCTGCTATTTATTTCGAAAATTAAAAAAATGTTTTAAAATACACGCTGCGCTTAACTTAACTTCTTTATTATCAAGGCAAGTTTGATGAGTAACGAGGAAAACCTCAGAACTCTGACTTTCTGGGGTTTTAGAGCTCAGATTCGGATTCTGTGACCCCAAAAACGTATAGTAAACATGGTCTGACCTCTAGTTATGGAAAACGATTTTGTTTGTGTGACTTTGTAATTCTGACTTTAAGAGATGAGGTTTGTCACAAAAACAGTAATTGGAGAGAAGGTACTGTTTTAATACTAATCTATCTCGCAAACTCATAAGACTTACAGTAGCCTTCACTTTGAATTATCAGTGCATCCGCGATTACCCTCCTACAGATTATTCCTTGACTTGGCTGCGGTTAAACCCTCCCGGCTAGAACCAAATCCGACTGGTACAACTCACTACAAGTCAGGCACGTCTTTTCCGTAAACCCCTTTTCGCCACATCCTTTGCATTAGAGGGAGTTTAGATCGGTTCGGGTACTATCTTCCTGTTTGTGACTCATCTCACTACACTTCTACCACTTCTAGCGGATGGGCCTCCAGTACTGTTTTGGAGACAAAGCACCCGACTTGGTCCAATCCGCTCTCTCGTCGTACTTTCTATCCAGCCGGAATGGAATAGCTACCTCAAGATGTTTCAACTGCGTTACGTAATGGGTTTTTAGGATAGGCCTATTATGTGTCGCTCCCAGATGCTTGGGCTGCATTAGATGCTCCTCCGTTGTGACCCGCCTGTGGCACATTCCTCTATAACAATAAAAGCGAATCCTTTCATGTACTTTCGGCAATAGGATTCGGTACCGCAACGAAAGACTTAAGGTTCAATTCGTGTTCCTAACCTGCACACTTTCCGTTTAAGTTTAGTACCGTATAGGCGACCGAGGAGAGACAAAGCTTACTCTTAAAGGGGCCCTCTAGCTTTGGAAATAATTTCCCTGTGATTTTCTCGACCGTGTTTGAAAGTTTTTGATTTGGTTTACGAACTAGATCCCTTACTCTAAAATTTCGTTCCCTTATTCTAGCTAGATCGTGAAGCTAATCTAAACATTCCACACTTTTGGCCTGAACCTCCTGTTGAGGATTAGCATGTTTGTTAAGTTTTTCTAAATCTTTACGCATCGTTCGGAATGGTCAGGAATTCAAGCCAAAATTGAAAAAGGCTAGGGACGCTTTTAGGGCACCATGTAGCGCAGAGTTGTGCTTTTGGAACGTCTTGCTTTTCAGAAAGGGAAGCATAAAATCCCCGGCCACCACCGTCCAGGGCTGTTCCACTACTCGCTGGCCCATCATGCCGGCAGGACGGTCAAAAGGTTCCAGCAAATGTATCAACGTTGCCGGTTTTTAATTGCGTAAAAGCTCCTCCTGCTAAATTATTTGTCAATTGGAGATTTTAATTTATTAAAGAATTATAATTTCACCAGAAAGGTTTTTTTCAGACTATTATACATCGTTTGATGCATTGCTTCGAACAAACACAAGAAATATTGCGAAGCAATCAAATAATGTGATGCTGATTAAAATTATGTATGTCAACGAAACGCACAAATAAATCAGTTTAAGATTTACCCTCGCGAACATCTTAAATTTTAGGAATTTAAAAAATTTATGAATTCTGTGCAGTTTTCTGTCTCCCCAGAAGATTTTCACCAAAAATTCCTTGCGAAAATTTGGATTTACTCAAAATTCAAAGAACTATAGCACATCATTGTGACCCGCCATTGATGAATTTTGAAATTGTAGGTATACGTTATCGACTGGAGAAGCCCTAAATGTCTAAGAAAATCATTTCGTAATTTTTAGATATTTAAAAATTGTTTTGGTTAGCCGCATAAATCGAAACACACTATTTCTAATTTTTTATTTTAATAAGAAAAGCAGCCTTGCCTGAAAAAGTATCAGAAAGTACGAAAATGTTGAATTTCGAATACTGGGGGAAGGAACGAAAGAGAAGGTGGAAAAGTGGGAGGGTAGAAGAGGAGGATATGATTGTAATTTAGATCAGTAGAGTATAATCGTAATTATAACTACAAAAATTTCATCTGAGTAAAAATTAGATTACCTATATTGTATTTATACTATTATTATCACAAATTAGGCAACTTTATTTTTGTTTGCATACAATGGAAATTCATTTTGAAGAAAAGTCAGCGATTGCTTTCACGCGATCAGTTTCATCGTAGTATAAAAATCAGAGCTTGGATGATTTTCGCCTTATTTTCATATCTAAGTTAGTTGCATTTAAAATTGACCAATTCTAAATCGTTGGATACTTATAATGGGAATCTTAGATGCATTGATTCTTTACAAAATTATTATATTTTTACCTATTGTTGCTCAATAAATTGATTTTTATTCTAGGCATACTTATTTCCAGCATTTAGAATTGATAATTATGTATTCTGTCATGAACAGTGCTGAAAATAGTCATTTAGTCCTGGCCAATAAGACGTACCATGCTAAATTGCTTTGACAATGAAGAACGAAGAGGAGTTTCGATCAGTTCACTCAAGTTTAGCTCGGAAATCTTGCCGCTAAACATGTTTATTTTCGCACGAGCTGCTACGAGACGATTTTTTATATAAATTCCTCGAAGCTTTGCATTATTATAATCAAGAAGTGCAAGGACGTCGCCAGTGTGTGTTGTTAAAACATTTCGTTCTTCGGTTGGCATAGGCATAAGAATTCTACGGCCTCCTCTCAGTTGAAGTTGCTTACCAGCAGGAAAAGTGTATTTGCGAATTTCGAAAAGCGTAGCCGGATTCTTGTTTGGAATAATCCGGATTGATTTAAGTTGTTTTGCAGTACGCAAACATGTAATTACAACATTAGAATACTTGACAGGATTAGAATACTTGACTGGAGTAGAAATCTTGGCAAGAGGAGACATAGGCCTTTCACGAAGAGGAGGCTCGGCAGATAAACGAGATCTCTCAGAAGAATGAGGTATGGCAGGAGAAAGATTTAGGTCAAGAGAAATATGTCTTTCAGAAGATTTTGAGGAAGAAGGTATGCAGCGATTAATATCAGTAACTGTTGCACTATTTGGTGAACACGGAAACTCTGAACCTAATTCTGCAAAAAGAAACAGAAAATTAAATCTTTTCATCTAACTGTTCAGTTAGTAAGTTGTCTGCTAAATAAAGGCAAGTGGTGTAAATATTTTTTTTATTATTTTGGTTGGTACGACTGAGAATGCGACAAAATGTAAAAACATGCATTCGGTAAAATCAAAGAGAACGTTTAAATATGCCGTTATAACTCGCTGTTCACTTGATGTCTCGTTGGATTAGAGCTCAGTATTTTTTAGATCAATGATGGCATTCTCAGAAGTGCTGTAAAGTTTCGGCTTCGGGGATTATATCGAAGCTGTATATAAGAAATTGTAATATCGAAAGAATTTCAATCATTACTGGAAATCCTAACCTACAGAGTTCATCTGCAATTAGAAAGATCCCAGTGGGCATGAGGCCATATTTTTTTAAACGTCCTATTAGTTGAATGGACATCAGAGCCCCTTAGACATCTAAAACATATTCCCACATGCGCACTGATATTTTTAAATTTATATTTTAAAAGTATAGTGGCAGCTATTTTAATTAATCCCTATAACAAGAAGAAAATAGTCATGCCCACGTTAGTAGAAATAACTGTTTAGTAAGTTTAAACACTTACTTATAGTGGTTTTGACAAACTAAAGTAGTTAGCCTCCTCATTAGATAGTAACGAAAACTAATCTTTGCTTAACTAACAAAAATAGTTTTTACAACTAAGTAAATAACAGCAATAATATTTAGTTACTAAAACAGTTCTTTCAACAATTTTATTAGATGTTTCAACTAATCGTTTTCTTCAATGTGTGAAAGTTGAGGTATTCTATCAAGATTTTATATAACTTTCACGATTTAATGTAGAAAAAATCTGGAATAACTCTATATAAAACAAGTTAGCTTCTCATAAAAGAAAGAATAAAGAACACCAAGTTTGTTTTACACACCACCTCAATAAAAAAAATTAAAACTTCACCTTTTCCTATCAAACACAAAAGCCTCATCTAAAGGAAATAATTTTGCAGTACCTCCGTCAAAAATCCCAAAAGAAGAAATCATCAGCAATTTGGAATGCACAATATATAACCTTCCACCAGAAAAAGCGAACGACATAAGACGTATGACGGCCAACGTTTTACGCCAAGCTCAAGCTCACTCCTTAAACTTAACAAAACAAGAAAAAAATTGCAACTGAAGAACTTAATTGGTACAAAGAAATCATTATATTACCCGCAAACAAAGGCAACATAACAATAATTATGAATAAAGAAGACTATAACAACAAAATTAGGAACATTAGTCAGTAGAACAAAAACCTTTCTTAAAGAATATAAAATTGAGAGCTCGATACGTTTTTTTTTAAATTTCATTCGGTGATGCACATATCTGTTTTTAAAAAATGACTTTAGAGAATTGACTCTTAAACATTAACATGTATGACTCCAAAAATGGAATATTCTCGTTCTGGACAAGAAAATGAACACATATTCTCAAAAAAAGCACTCACTGATTGCCGCAACGTCGAATTTTATTAAACGAACTTTAAAGCAATTATTGTTTTTATTCTTTTAGTTGAATGAAGACCGTCAGACCTACAAAAATTCTTACTCTTGGACAATCGAAAAAAGGATTGACTCAATTCTCATTAAATCTACTTATTACTCATACTCATAATCCCATCTCTACAAGTCTTTACGGGCTTCAAAAAATCCACAAAAATAACTTTCGACTCAGACCGAACGCCAGCGCTATAAACTCACCAATTTACAACCTAGCACGCTTCCTTGCCGTGAACATCATATTGAGTTTCGACATAGTATCTCTCTTTACGAAAGTAACAATCTCTGACACAATTGACATTATTAAATCTTTTACAAGCTTCCCTTGCAAGCCCATGCCTTTGAGAGAACACTCTGTCAATAATACTTCTCTTTCAATAACCAAATCTACGAACAAACCTTAGGAGCAGCAATAGGATCCCCAATCTCACCTAATATCTTCATGGAAAATCTAGAAACTAAAATTTTCAACCAATCTAAGCTTAAACCATAATTCTGGTTCCGTTACGTTGACATCACCTTTATCATCTGGCAACATGGACTATATGAGATGATTAAATCCTAATATCTAGTTCACCATTGAAATTGAACAAAACGGAAAATTGCCTTTCTTGGATGTATTACTTTACAAAAGATCTAATTACAAATTAGAACTTAAAGTTCATAGAAAACCCACTTATACAAACATATACCTATATGCCTCTTCCCACCACCACCCATCTCAAAAACAATCGGTCATCAACTCCCTTGGCTGCTTCCTCAACAGATAAAGATAAGATATGCAATGAATTACAAAACTTTCAGCTTGATCGAACCAAGAAGATCCATACGCCCGTGCGGGAAACCACCTCAGCCATTGAAATGCACAAACAAGTACATCGAAATCTTACCAGCGGGGTCCTCTTAAAGGTTGGTGCTACTAGTGTCTCCTCACCCATTCCGACGGCACATTGCGCCTATTAAAAAAGAGAAAGAAACAAAGACCATCCAACCCTTCATCCAAGATGTCACAGAACAAATAGGAAGAATTTTCAACAAACACAACATTTAAACCATATTTAAATCACCTGTGAAAATAGAACAAAGTCTATATTAGAGAAACCAGGAGAGCGATGAGCCAACATAGTAAGGAACATAGGAGTAAAATCAGGCTAAAACATTTCACGCAATCACCACTAGCTGAGCATCATATCGAAACAGGATATAACATTTTATTTGACAAAACAACCGCCATCGCAAAAAATTATAATATTTTTCCAAGAAAACATAGAAAAGCAATCGAAATATTAAAAGAAAATAATAATATCAATAGGGACAATGGACACAACACCAATGCGCTTTGGCTTTCCGTCCTCCTGGATTTAGAAAAAAAAATTTGATTGGCCAATCAGTTTCGGTTAGTACGCACGGTGGACCGCTCTGCCCAATTACAATCATCGCAGAGATTATACATAAGAACAACATAAACTTATATTTCAGTTTCAGGTCAGCCCTGAAGAAGTGAACTGCAATGTTCACGAAACGTCAGCAAAATTCGTAGTTTGTTTTACACGACTGGAAGCCGAAATATCTCTTTTGATCAAAATGAATCATTGTGAAAGCATCATGTCTATTATTATAAACAAATTTTGAGCACTTTCGTTGAAATCACATTTGAGGTATTGAGCGTTCAAGCGTTAAGGTTTAACGGTTTGAACGTACCGAAACAATGTTTATTAGCGAAGAATAACATTGAATCTGATTAAAAAAAGTGTAAGAGTAAATATCTCACAAATTGTTGTGTTGATTTATTATTTAATATTTAACTTATATTATTAAAATTCTCCAAATAATTTGGTATTGAAAAAAAATTATTTTCTTTGTCATGTTTTTATAATTAAACAGTAGTGCGCATCCTGTTAACAAAAATTTTTATTGACCATGTTATTGCAACTCGTGTCCTCCTTTCTAAAATTTATTAATAAAGAATTTTTATATTCTTTTTTGGTGAACAACTTTTGTGAATTAATTCTTTTTTCGTGCCTTGCTTCGTTTTCTCAAAAATTTAACTTTTTCATTTTACATTTTGTTATTTAAATAATAAATAAAAACTACGCGTCTTATCAACAATTGACCAATAACAAATTTGTGATTCTTTTTTGATTACATACTTTTTATTGACCGCGAAATGGAATATTTGATTTTTCATTATTATGTTCGCTGCCAAATAACTGCACAGAGAATTTTTAAATCTTTAAAAAAGTGGTCTGAAATTTTATCAAAATACGTCCCGTTTTTAAATTTTGTATCCAAAATTGCTTGCGAACTTTTCAACCTACAACTTTTCAACCTGAAAATAATTTTAAGCAAATAGTTTTATTCTATATAAATTTTTTAGATTTTTAACCTGAAAGCATTAATTTTCAACGAAGAAGATTAATTTTTCTATAAAACAAAACAAAAAAAAAGATTACTTTTCAATCAGAAAAAGTCAGTATATGTAGTATTTAAATATTTTTAGAATTTTAATAAGTTTCAAGATTTACAAGTAATTTTAAAATACAAATAAGGTTCTTGAATTACTTAAAGTCTGTTATATCTCTTAAAATCTTCAGAAATGTTTGAAAATTCTTCAAAATCTATTCAATTTCTCAATAAATATATATATATATATATATTGATTATTTTTAAATCTTTTAAAATTTTTTACAATATATTTTTCAATTTAGTTTAAATATGTTTGATCTCCTAAATTATTGAATAATCTTTTAAAATACTGTGAAATCACCCTAAATTTTTTGAAGTCGCTTAAAAATAATTTTTTATGCCAGCTCTAAAATCTTTGTAAACATATTCTTATAAGCGTAGCAATATTTTTTATGGCCAGAGTCATGAAAATTTGTCACATGTACATGTCACAGATGTAGCTTATATTTCAGATTTTGGCATTCTTATCATTTATGATTAAGAAAGTATTAGAAGTGTCAGAAATTTGTCACCACAATTTTTCAACAGATTTCCACGTTTCGAGACCCCCTGAATTCGAAAATTAAGTTTTTACGATATTCTTATGTCCGTCCGTCCGCCAGTCCGTCCGTAAATACGATAACTCTCGAAAAAATGACGGGATCAAGTCGATCTTTAGCATACTTTTTTTAGGCCCTAAAAGAAAGGACGAGTTCGTTAACCAGCCAATTTATATAAAAATTCAAAAAGTGAGGGAATCAGGAATCTGAAACTTATAGGGTTCGATCCCGCGTATAATACAAATTTTCATAGCGTTCTATTATAAATGGTGTAGTGATTTAAATTTGATAGAAATTTATAATTCATTTAGTTTAATAGGTGAATACAGTGTAAAACAAAGACGGTATTAACTTATATTAAACTACCCATTGTATCCTCTACTATAGGATTAGTTCCGTAAATTGTAATGGTGATTTATATACCTTTAGGATTTGTATGTTCGTTAGTCATCCCCACACGTGACAGAAAGTCTCTTTCTATGGGTGGCATACCTGATGATATTTCTGTGGAACAAACACAAAAATGTATAAATATTGTAATATAAATAATTATCTAAAAATACAAAAACTAAATTCGATTGCTCATCTTTGTGTCTAATACATAGGCGTGGGCTTGTTTTGAATATTCCTTGAAAATTTTCATACTTAAGTATAATTAATGTGTTTGCGATTGTAACATTATTCTCATATGTACTCAAGAATATTTATTAATAAAAAATGAACAATTATTATTAACATTTTACCCTTAATGCCTGAACTCAAAGATAAATTCCCTTTTGCCCTTTTTTTACTTATCTTTAATTGTGTTTGTTTCGATCTCTCCGGCTCAAGAAAATCATTCATGAGTCTTGGATTGTTCGATTTTTAATTGGTTCTGTTCAGGAAATTAGTCCCAACCCTGCCAGGACAATAAATTTGAAAAGAATTGATTTATTATTTACAAAAATGCCAAAAGATACTCTGTTCATTAAATTAGGTTCCCAATTTACATTAAATTGAATTTCGCTTTTCTCAACATTTAAACCTCTAATTTTAAAGTAATTCTGCTTCAAAACCCCCTTTTTTGCATAATTTTCCCTGAGTTCTAGATCAATTGTAACCCCTATTTAAAAAAAGATCCTTATTTGCCAATGACCCTATAAGCAAGACTTTCTTCTGCTCAAATTCTAACTGCAATATTTGCCTGGAAATTGGTCTTGCTCTCCTACCCCTTTAACTTACAGTAAAACAAAGCTTGAGCTTCTGAATACTCATTTCTTTACTTTTTAAAATTATTAAAAATCTACATTTTAATTGCCTTTTTACTTTGAGTCAGAAAACTCATGAAACTATTTTGGGAATTTTACTTATTTCTGAGTTCATGGTTTTCCAAGTTAAAACTTACAAACACCCATAGGATGCCAATCCATCCCACATTTTTTCTGACATCACTAGATGAGTTCCTGTATAAAAACAGGTTTTCCATACAAGTTATATCGTTGAATAAATTGAAAAATTATGTGTATCAGATTACCCTACTCTACACTTATCGTCGCTTTTGATCTAATAAATCGGGGTTTAGGCACTGGCACCCTTGGGTTTCCACAAGATTGGGTTGCTCAAGGATGGGCAGGTAACCCTCAAGTGTCACCCCAAGGTATTAGAACGGAAAATATCAGGAGAGAGAGGGAGCTTGATAAAATTTAATTCCAAAATTCAATTCCCTTATGGCTTGTTCATTTCCTTAAAAGGATTTCAATACAGAAATCCTTAGACTCAGCTTTCCTTACCTTTCTTTTTGATGATGATATTCTACTAACTTGATTAGAACATTGACGAAACTTTTGAGATTCCTCGAAAATTTTATAATTATAATATAAATTTACCAAACCCTTAATTTTCTAGTATTAAAACGTTACAACCGGCACAGGTTAATTAAAAAACGTTATTTCATAACATTTGTAACCACCAGGAGCTGTCTGCTTCTGGTGGAGGAGCAGATATTAGTTATACACTTATATTTTTCACTTATCACGCAATCCAATATAACGAAAGAGCACTACGTTTTTTTTAAGTATGGAAAATAAGGCGATAGAAAAATGTGAAAAAATTAAAAACACACCAATCAGTATTTCGTAACTCGGAAAATCAATATTAATTTAATTTAGCTTATTAGCGTCAATCGACCTTGGTTTCAAGATTTACATAAGGCATAGATTGAAGCATACAACAACATAAATACATTTTTTGTTAGGTGACATAACTGTAGACTTTGTAATATTATTTTAGAAAAAATAATTTTTCATTCTTTCGTATTAAGTATAAATATTTACCAAGTCATACTGTTGTAAATTACATTTACGGATTAATGAAGGTTATGCCAGAAACTCTAATCTGCTACGTGCAGGAAAAACTTTAGGAGTGATTAGTTGACAATGTGATTTAATATTCTTCTTTTTATATTTAATATTCTATATATATATATATATAAAATGAAGTTTATATTCACCAATAGAATTGTGTATAACAACCAAAGCGAAAACCACTCTATGAAGCACCCTCATTATTTCAAAACACAAGATAAAGTTATCAATGTCGAGTTTTAGAAGATCGGAACTAATGAATATTCTGATTTTTGTGTTTATATACTTTTGTCAGATATTTGTACTTATCCCTTCCCTAACTTTCCTAATCTTTAGAACTTATTTTCGAAGCTCGATGGCATAATAACATTTACTCATCATTACGTAAATTAGTCAGTGCATGTTAATTTGTAGCGCATGTTTATGTTGCATGATTTATGTTTAAAGTAAGCTAAGATTGATCTCTTATCAATTATTTTATTACTTTCGTTATATTCTTTGCCAAATGAATATGAAAGGAGATACATTGTCAAAAAAAATTAAAATGTTATATTTCGAGATGCTTATTTTTTGAAAGAGACTAGATAAAAAATAATTTTTTTATTCTTGTTCCAATCTGTCTGATAGCGTAATGGAAAAGCACCTGACCGGATATCAGAAGTTCTGTCGTTCGATTCCCAGTGCAGCGAAAGAAGATCTTTTTTTTTACTTACTATTAAAGTTAAATCAAGAGAATTAAAAAAAAAATTAAAACATGCCCAAAGTCGTTTGTTCACGGTCTTCAAGCTTCCATAAAAACGTTGGTGTTGCATTTATCAAAGCTCCAATGCTACTGGTCTAAAAATTAGAACCCTTGAACATAGGTGCATATCAAGGGAAAAATGACAATTTTAAAACTAAATTTTAAATCTTTTCAAGAATTTCAAGAATAACTGTTATGACATTCAAACTGAAGACGCGATGTAATGACCAAGTCGAACCTATTTGGATTAGGGAATAAGTACACTGACGGTCAATTACTATTGCCCACTCAAGAGCTAAAATCAGTAAAAATTCAAAGTTTTATATCTATGTCAGAAATTGATGGATTAAAAAAAACTCAACATGGTCCATGTATTACTTGACCCTTTTAGGGGACTAAGATAATTTAAAAAGACCTCATAAATGTTTTTTCTTGGTTGGGAAAGGTTCGAGTAATATATAAAAGTTGAGATATCCTATCAAGATAACCCGCGATTTAAGAAAATAGGTATCAAGCTTTCCCTAATTTTCAAAATTATCCTACCACACTAAAATTTTACTTTTGCGCGGAAGCATACTGAAAAATCATTTTTATTAGAAGTGCATGACACAGGGTCATCGTTTTGTTAAAAACTAGGTATACCTTCAGGATTCGCACGTCCGCCAGTCATCCCAACACGTGACAGAAAGTCTCTTTCTTTGAGCTGCATACTTGATAATATTTCTGCAGAAAGATGCATACATTAATAAATGGGAATATTAATAATTAATTAAAAACAGTAAAAGTACAATTTTATTTTTCACTTTTATATCGTCTAAATCAGTGTCTGCTTATTTTTTATATTCCTTCAAAATGTCGATACTCAAGTATGATTTAAGTGCATGCCATGCATAACGTATATATTATAAATTTTTAAAAATTCAATTTGTCAATTTGAAAATTAATTTAATGAAACGCTCGAATATTTTTTATTTGCATTTGGAATGCCTGAATGAAACATAAATTATGTTACAGTAAAAAAAATGTAATCCTTTTTTCAGACATTTTTCTCTACTTCTCGTTGTTATAACAAGAATGGAATAATGGTTCTCATATTATTTTTTATGTAAAAAGTAAAATATGCTGCTAGTCTTCTTTTAGATATTTTACGTATGTCGCATCTTTTGGCGTAATATGGAAAATTTCAATTCTCTGCATATTACTTTCGATAAATAAAAACAAAATGACGTGTGCTATTAGAAAATGGTCTTGAGACATTTTATAGGATTTTTAAAAAGCCATAATTTTTTTCAGATGCTCTTTTTTCTTATTTTGTGTTGTTTTGTTTAAAATATGAATGTTGTGGCGTCAAATTTCAGGACAATTCTAATACTTCCTTAATTATAAGGTATAAGAATAGAATAAATTATTAAAAATTTGAATCTCCTTTTTGGGTGAACAATTTTTTTGATGAATTTATATTGGTACCTTTTCTCGTTTCGCTACAAAATTTTCACTTTTATTTGTTAATGGCATTTTTATGAATAACAGCAAAACTACGTGTCCTATTTTAAAAGTTATTCATAACATATTTGTAGCTCTTTTGCGGGTAAAAAATTTTTGTTTTATCGTTTTTTTCGTAACTTATGTCGTTTCTCCACAAGTTTTTATTTTGTTATGTTTAATGTTACTTTTCACGAATAACGCAAAAACCACTTGTCCTATGAAGACGTGATCATTAACAAATTTGTAGATCTTTTTTAATTTCAAAATTTATTTCATTCATCTTTTCTTGTATCTTGCACAGTTTGAATACAGAATGGAATTTTGGGATCTTTTATTATTTTTTCGCAAATCGGAATTTGAATTTTCCATTTTTCCATTGAGTTTTTTTTTATATCGTCGTTTTTCGGCTTAAAATTTTGATACTTGATTGATTTTTTAAATCTTATAAATGCTATACCTCTGAGAATTTTCTTTTTGAAAAAGGTCATTGGGATAAATTATTTGGCTTTCTAATTAATATGAAAAGACGTTCCAATATCGTATGCACTGCAATTATAAATGCAGTCACCTGGAGAGGAGATCCGTATACGTAAAACTGATGTTCTTTAATTGTAAATTTGTTCGAAAATAATTAATATTGCACTTTTAAAATTAGAAGACATTTTATTTGTTTAGCATAATCGACTGATGCTATCTAGATCCCTTTGCAGGAGTTGAGCTTCCACGCAAGAGTTTCCCGGAACTCATAATTTGGATGATGTCATTGATAAATGATGAACAATGTCGACTAATGAGCCAATTTGAGTTCCCGTTACGCCGTAATCTTTTACTTTGACAAAATTAGATCATGTTTCATCATAGCCACGGACCACGTCAATTGAATGATGAGATGAGGATGTTATAAATTAATTTAAAAATATGCATGGTTTTAAGAGCGTAGTGTGGTTTGTTTTTCGTCTTCTATCGCTGTTATACTGGAACACTGGCCGCGAGCGTTGGAGGTGACAGCAGAAGCTTCTGGATGTTTTCTTAGATCCACCATTTGTCAATCCTCAGCTTTTAGTCGCTAGCTTCCTGATGGACCACATTTTGAGCTGCTTCCCGTACCCTACTGACTCCTAAATGTCCAAGATGTTCAGTGCACCTTGCGGGCACAATGCCTGTAGCCACATTTCCTTAGCTCACTACACTTATAGATCTTGGTTTTATGTTTGATTGAAAATTTCGGTTAAGTGTACAAGCAATGTCGATGATGTAGACTCTTCCACATTTTTTGTCTCGCATCACGATGTCGGGTCGATTAGCTTAGATCTAATGATCCATATGGATAGTGATGGCCCAATACATTATGAGATGAGGTTGTCATTAGTTAATGTAATACGATGTTTGAAACCTTTTGCAATGCTATTGTAGGTAAAAAAAATTGTAGCATTCTGTAGCATTCTGTAGAATTCTTATTGGGTTAGCATTATTATTATTATTACTAGTATTGTCTATCAACTTCTGATTCAAACTGATTCACATTTTACTCAATACCGAGTAGGCACAGAATTCGAACCTGAGCATTTCTGCTTATCAAGGTTCTTCATTTTGCCAGAGATTTGTCGTTAAAATAATTCTATGATCTATAATTCAATAATATCGTCGAAACCATTTGAACAGTAGGAATGATTGGCACTATTATGAACTGATTTAAAATGACCGGATTCTGAAGCTAAAGGTTAACACAGACATCATAACTTAAGAGCAACTAAAAGATGAAGTTTTTTTCTTGAATTTAAATGTTTTCAATTAAAATTTTTTCAATGGCTTGTATGTGAAATTCTTCTATACTTTTCACATTTAAAAATCCAAGTAGAAAAAATATAAATTAATTTTATATTTACCAATAGAATTGAGTATAAAGACCAAGGTGAAAACCACAATATAAGGGAACCTCATTATTTCAAAATACAGGCAAAACTTATTATTGTTGAATTCTTAGAAGATCGTAACTAGCAAATATATTTTTCTTGTGCACATATATATTTAACTGAGATATGTATTCTTTTGCTCTGCCCTAAGTTCCCTTATCTTCAAAGTCCTATTTGTGAAACTGGATGACATCATGAATTTTATTTATCATTAAATAAATAGTTAGTGTTGGTTAATTTCGCGCTCATGCTTATTAAAATATTACCTTGACTAACGCAGATAATGTATGATTACACTACACTAAGTACTCTTATGAATTTAATCACTATTCTTGTAACATTTTTTGTAAATAATTTGTTTACAAAAAAAAAAATTTCTAACCAAAGAAGAAACTATTCAATCGGAATACAAGTAACGTTTTTAGTTAAGAAGAATTATTTTTAAAAAGAAGAAAACTGATTTTTTTATTAGTTAAATTTCAGTTAAAAAACATTTAAATTTACATTAGTTTTTAGTTAAAAATTGATTCTTTTCTGCAAAAAATAATCCTCAGTGTTGCAAATTTTAAGTGGAAATTAAAATATTTTTTTGATGAAACATTAACTACTACTTTCTTTGTTGAGAATTCGTTTTTTCCTTGGCTATTTTTCTTCCTCACTGAAAACTTAAGAATTCTAGTTGAATATTCTATAATTCAGTTGAAAATTAATCTTTTGGATTAAACATTCATTTTTAGTTTAAAAATTTGTTTTAGTTTAAAATCTTGAATATTCCGTGACCTTGGTCTCTTAAAAGAAAAATTTATTTATATAATTTTGTTTTTTGTTAATGTCATCTTTTTGGTTGACAATTTATCTTTTTTGTTGAAAAATAAGGTTTCAAAATGAAAATTTATCTATTCCCTTAATAATTGAAGTTTTGGTTAGTTCGACTATTCAGTTGCAAATTTGTCTTTTTTAGTTAAAATTTCAAATATTTTGACGGAATTTTATGGGTTTTTTGAAAATTTAACTTATTTCACAGAAATAAGTATTTACTGTTTATTTTTGCATCCTGTATGCGTCATTTCTTTACGGATAAATTTTTTCCGTAAACTTGAATATTGGCTGACAAGGGACTCATCCAAAAAGTAATTACTACTTTTCTTAATCCAAAAACTGTATTGTCCGATGTAGTTATGCTTAAACATAAACGCATTTTTAATTACCGAATCTTAGTTTTATAGGCAAACACTAATAAGAAACCTGGACATCAAATCTTAAAAGTGCATATAATTATCCATACTTTGCTCTCTAGTACTCGAATTATGCTACCATTTTTAATGCATTTTATAAAAAAATTACTTTCCTTCATTTAAAGAGATACCCGAATTTTCAAGTTAAATAAAAAATACACTGCAACTTAAATTTCAGCCGACTCGATTTTAGCCTTCCGAGAATTGACGCCGCGAATCACTTTTGGATGATCAAAGCTGTGAGGCCAAAAAGGGAGGTCTTCCGTGGACATTTGATTGAAAAACTGCTTCATGTTCCCTCACGTTGCGACAGTTTGCTCATACACGTTTGCATAGTGAATAAGCACGATAGAAAGCTCGCGTCGAACAGCAGTGGGTCATCGATTGTTGCAGTCGATCAGACCAATCGGATCATTTTGTGCGATCTAATATAAAAAGATGGCTTGGAAATCTCTTTTTCCATGGTATTGGTCGTGCGATAGGATGGTATATCTGGAAACCATCGTTTTTGATTCAATTGCACTTCATTGTTGTCAGTATCTGGTCACAGACGAGGGATCTATCTTAACCGGAACCCCTTTTCCAAATCCCATAATATGAAAGAAAATCGAGAATTCGGGATGTTCAGGATTCATTATTTGTATCTCAAGTGCTGCCACCTGCTAGACAATTCGCAAATTAGTGATAAAGTGCATTATTATAGGAAGAGTAAAGAGGTGGGCAATTCTTTAGTTTGCCTTTAGCGTATACCGCTCTTGAGTATACGACAATGTGTGTATTTATAACTTAAGAATGATAATTTGATCATAAAATTCTACTTTTTAGATTATTATTCATCATTTGATGAATCATTTACAAGACACATTAGATAACAATTATTTGCTCCGCACTACTTGGTCTACACAGTCATGAGGGAACAATTTACTATTATCTTTACCTAATTTTATTTTTAACTTTATTAAACACCACACGTTAAGCATTCCAAATGAAATTTACACTTCTTGTTGCAATTTTTACAACCATGTTAAACATATTCAAAATGGAGAATTTGTATAATTCGGCAAAATTAAATTTTTCATTCAACAAATCAATGATCATGAATTGATATAAATAATTTTCAGAGAGTTTATGAGCAAAAAGTAAGGGTGAGCAATATTTGAAGAAAAAAAAGTATTACTGATAGTAAAATTATAATTAAAACTGAAAAATTTTTACCTGAGCAACAATTTAAGTAAATATTTATAGGCTAAAAATATTATGTTAAGGAATCGAATATTCTGAGTATTCCAAAAATTGTATGTTCCCTGACGAAAAAATAATACGAATATTATGGGAACATTCTGATTTTAATGATTTTATTAATTCGCTTTTGGCTTACACTCAAGAACAATATATAAAACATATTTTAGACGCAAAATAAAATTGAGGTCAGAAATAAGGTTTTGAATTACATTTTTATATAAAGTAAAATTGACCTTACAAATGTATTATTTACGTTATAATATAAAATTAAAAAATTAAAAATCATGTGTCTTTGTGTTTGTTTAAATGTTCGCTATCAATTTTTGGAGTCGCTGTTTCAAATTACAACCTTATAACACAGAAAAATATAAGGTTATATATTGTTGCATGTAAAATTTTCCGCTGTTAAAGTGTACATGCTATTTGGCGAAATTTTATCATACGATGGAATAAAAGCGTCATCTGCTACGACCTTAGCAGCAATAAGAAAACGGCAAAATATGAGTGAATTCGTGCTATAAATCAGACCACTTGATTTAAAATAAATTTTTCCTTACCTAATCATTATTTTAAAAATAAGTATACTCATACTCATCGGGAACAAATTAAAACGCGTTTTTCGTTAATAAAAATAATAAACTTGACAAAACGATCTTATGTTATCGAAGAAAAAGAATGATAGAAATCGAACGCCAAGAAAAATATATTTATACTTATCCGCTATAGATGAAACTGTTTTCAAAATAAAAATGTTATAATTTCATTGTTTTTTAAATCTTTAATCCTGATTGCTACATCTATTTGATTCATAGTTCAATTTTCTTCGCACTCCTGTCAACTACATAGCAGACGGCGGTTTATTTTCGAAAAATTATTCCGAGACATTTTCTGTGTACAGTTTTCGTGAACCTGTGTTTATTTGTCGTGACCAGGTTGAACGCAGAAAATGATTACACAGACCGAAAAAATATTTACTTTTTTGCAGACACATACCGGAATAGAATTTAGATGTTCTAAAAACGTGGGCCAATATAAATAAAATTCTTTTAAATAATAATCAAATGTAAACTTAAAAGTTGATTTGACATCATCCGAATAAAAGTAATTTTTCACGCTCCGCAGTTGGCAGCATAAGCACATGCCATGAAAGTTAAGTTACCGTGCAATACCTAGGATACAAAATAATTATGTGAAGTTTCGCGTACTTCCCGATTCCAGCAGAAGGTGTCTGTCAACTTCAATCAACGCGACACTGTTTTCGTCATATTTTAACTCTGTGTATTTTGATAAAATTAATCTCAAATACTCTGGAAGCAAGTACAAATAATCAGTATTTTAAATTTCACATGATGTTTTCTGTCTCCAAAACAGTTTTACTAACAACACTTTTGTAGCCCTTGAAAGACCTCTACATAAGATTCCATGTTTTTTGACAGGACTTTAAACAGTGATAATTCAAATATTAACCTGGACCGAGCCCCTAAGACAGGCACTACGTGAAAAATGTTTTCTTTTGTTCTAAGATATGGATTTAAATTTAATTCATAAACAATTGAGAAGTTTAGTTTTGCAGTTTCTTAAACTAAATTTACGGTGCGAAAAATTTTCGATTCAGGCCTGGCTAAGACGTACCATGTTAAAATGCTTTGATATTGAAGGACTGAGAGGAGTTTCCTTTAGTTCATTTAAGTTCAGTTCGGAAATATCGCCACTATACATGTTTATTTTCGCCCGTGTTGAATCGAGATTATTACTTAAGTAAATTCCACCAAGCCTTGTATTATTATAATCAAATAGTGCAAGGACGTCACCACTCTGTGTTGTTAACACATATCGTTCTTCGGTTGGTAAACGCACTAGAGCTCTACGTCTTCCTCTCACTTGAATGGGCTTACCAGCAGGAAAAGTGTATTTGCGAATTTCGAATAGCGTTTGTGGATTCTTGTTGGGAATAAGTCGGACAGATTTAAGTTTTTCAGGAGTATCCATAAATTTAAAGAGATCATTTGAATACTGGGTAGGTGGAGCATGTTCCGCAGGACGAGACCTAGACCTCTTACGAAGAGGATGCTCGGCAGAAGAACGAGGTACGGCAGGAGGAAGATTCAGGTTGATAAAATGATTTCTTTCACGAACAGAAAAAGAAGAGGAAGAAGGTAGGCTGACATGATTACCAGGAAGAAGTGTGCCATTTGGTGAAGACAAGAACTCTGAACCTAATGTTACAAAAAGAAACAGAAGATTAAATTTTGTTTTGTGGTTGTCCATATAATACTCAAAGTTTTTTTAAGGAATGGGAGAAATAAAAGCAGTTGTTATTGTTCTTGAGGTTGGGAGAAGGTCTGAGCATGTTACATTCATTTTTGAAACCTCTTAGTTTTAAGAAATAATATGATATGCTAGAGAGGGGCTTAATAAAAAGCGTTCTCATTAGAAGTGCATGACTTAGGGTCTTTGTTTTGTTAAGCTCTAGGGATACCTTTAGGATTTTCATGTTCGTTATTTATCCCGAAACTTGACAGAAAGTCTCTTTCTTTGGGCGGCATAGCTGATGATACTCCTGTAAAAAAAATTAAAAAATTAGTAGAATTTTCCGATTACTCGAGAATTTGATCAATATAATATAAATTTATCGAACCCTCAAATTTCTTATATATCAAATATGACAGATGAAACTGTTTTATGACAGAACGAGACTGCGTAACATTTTTAACTTTATTAAAACAAACAGAAAGGCAGTGTTGTGAAACTTTTACATTAGCAGCTTCACCTCCACAAACAGCTGTTTGCTTTTCGTGGAGAAACAAGAATTATTTACACATCTAATCTTTTTTAATTGTCACAAAATAAAATAAGTCAAAGCAACACTAAATTTTTTTACATTGAAAATTTTTGTTTTTGTTTGACATAACAATAGACTTTGCATTAGTATTCGAAAAAATATCATCTTTTATTCTTTTAGGCGTCAGAATTGCAATTAAATTCAATATAAAACGATTATGTAAGTTTATTGAACAAAAAATACGAATCTTACATTCCATCAAATCTTGATTTGATTATTTTCGACTCGAATTTGTGAAGACATGCCTCTAATAAGTGAAAGTCTTATGTCCATGGACCCTCAGCTTATAAATCTATAGGTTAGTTTTTCGAAATTCAAGATGGCGATGTCCAATACGGATGCTAAAAGCCAATTTTTTTTGCTATTCCTCATTTTTTCAATTTTTTTTTTGGTTTTATTTTTTTAATATTTCTTGCTTTCTGTAACAATTTTTTTTGAAATCAATTGTAGAGATGCTAAAGAGGAACACAACAAATATGCACTTACTGTGATCTTTAAATCTGTTTCGCTTTCCCAACTTTAGAAAAATAATTTTTGCTTATGTATAACCAAAAATTAAACATATCAATTTCATTGAATACATCAACGGCGAAAAAACTTTTAAACGACCCAACGGAATTTATGACAATTTAAAATAATTGTTGGCAGCCACATTGTACCCGCCGTCTTAAATTTGGAAAATCTGAGCATGGAATCGTCATCAGTAGACTGAAAAAACCTCATGTGCGAATTTTTAAGAAAATCAGAATGTTGTATTAGTAATTTGAATTTTTTAGTAATCTTTAGCCGCACACTGTATCGGCCATCTTGAATTTTTGATAACTAGCTATAGAATATAAGGTTGCATGTACGCAAGAATTTCACCTTTTAGAGGTATATCTTCATCAATTAAATTTTATTGCAATTCTAATGACGTATTTCTAATGTTCAGAAAATTTTACTTTGGAATTAATTATTTGAAAATTTTGTAACAATAGAATCGCTTGCAAAAAATGTCGCTAAAAAAGTGTTGAAAAAACTGACGTTTGGTCCTTAAACTAAACTCTTTCTTGAGCTTCTGGTTCATGCAATAATAAATAAACAATTTTGTGTGCTGAGTTCAAAATTTGACTGACAAAATGACTCGAGAACAATCAAAAGATAATTTTATTTTTGGTTGAATTTAAATTATTACATTGGAAATTTTTAAAATAGTTTCTTTTTTAAAATTACCACACAATCTAGAGTTATATATTTGTGGGATCAAGTATCACCTTATCAATAGTTGCATTTAATTTTAATAGTGAAAATTTCTGTACCAATAAACCATAAATAATTTTCATAAAAACTCAATTATCGTTTTCAGAAACTTAAAAATTCTGAACCCATATTTTTATTTTGCATATTTGTCAAGTTTTTTCTTGAAATTTCAAAAATTATACCTTCTAATTCGCCAGCCTCAACAAATCGTAATTTTTTAAAACGAATGAATGAATAAATATCGTAAGTTTCGTGGAGTATGATTAAAATTAAATGTTTAAAGCAAGTTTTCATTTACACGGGTATTAAATGCTTCGATTTTATGGACGCTATAAAGGTGTTGCAAAAAAGTGAGATTTAACTAAAGCACACTTTACGTGCTATAAATAAAGATGCCGTTTTTATAACACACACGTATGTGAAAATCTTCTGTACTTTTGCTATTTAAAATTTTAATTTCACAATAAATATAACGTAATTTTAGAAAGAAATGTCATAAGTAAGTTCCTATTATCCCTATGTAGCAAAAATATAAATAATTGTACACTCACCAATAAAACTAAGTATAACAGCCAAGGTAACAACCATAGTGTAAAGGAACCTCATTATTCAGAAATACGGGACAGAGTTATGAATGTCGAATTTTCAGAATATTGTGACTAATGAATATTCTCATACTTTCCTGGGATATTTGTACAGTCCCCTTCCCTAACGTTCCTTTTATTAATCATTAAATCATGGCTGGTTAATTTGTCTCGCATATGTATTACTATTTTACCTTGAGAAACTCAAATAATTTTTATTAAAGTAAACGAAGATTGATCTTTTATAAATATAATCGTGGGATCGTAGAATCGTAGGAAAATTACAAAGAATTTAAAAAAAATAGTTATTCAGCTTCTTCATTTTGCAGTAAACATTATTTTTTTCATTAAATTATGATTTGTCTCAATTTTTTTTCTTTCTTGCATTAACAACCTTTTATGTTTTAAAATTCATTTATTTGGTTGAAGTTTCATCATCTTGGATGCATACAGTTTATTGGATTTTAAATTAAAATATTTTTGGATTGAAATATAATATTTTTCGTTTTGTTATATCTGTAAATAAACTTATTTCATTTGCGTAATACTCTATAATGCATTACGCTTTTATAAATATTTCACTTTATTCAGTTTTTCCAAAAATAAAATTTCACAATTTCCACGTGACTGGTTAGTGTCGAGTACAGGAAAAGAGACTCTTCACTGTCTACCCTGTCATCTTTTTTTATAATTCTAGTGTATTATGTAATTCCGAAATCTTACCAACATAAAATTGAACTGCAGGAATTAAAAAAAAAACATTTCGCAACAATGATGGAACAGTTGTGGGTTCCGGCAAGGTACCATGAGTTTTACAACAAACTTACTAAATAATCACTATTTCTGTGTCCATTAAGTTTTTCTTGCTCTTTGCACATTAGTTTTAAAATTTACAGTAACATTTATCTACTTTAGTTAAGTCAAATAATTGAAATATATTTTTTATCCATGTCATCCGATAGTACATAGTGAATATATTAATTAAAATATTAATTATTTGACTAAGCCAAAGTTCATAAATATTGTTAAGCAAGACTTCATAAGTTAAAATATCCATAAGATCAATATTTTTGTTACTAAATAATCCAAGTTTTAAAGTGCGCCTTTCATTACAATTGAAAATTGATATTTTATAATAATTATGATTCAACTCAAACCCAGACACTAAGCGGCTGGCAACGTAAAACACACGATTTTAACCTAATACTTATTGGGATAAGGGTTTTGCTCAGCATTTACCGAAACATATATTTTTTCGTAGCCTTTTACTGAGATGGTGTTTTAAAACAATGTATTTTTTCGCAGCGACGTAATGAACAATTTATTTGTCACGGCGTCTTTGAAAAGGGGTTTTCTTCATAGCTTTATTTTACAGGTTTTTGTTCATAGGCACCGGCTAGATGATACTTTTCCTGCTATCGAAAACAGTTCTGAAATCAGAAAAAATTATCTAGCCTGGAAGTCTATTCAAATGTCCTTAAGGGGGCACGACATCGATACGTATTTACAACTACAAATATTTTTATTTTTTTTTATTTTGTATCCAAACAAAATTTAGAAGAACAGTTTTACAGTTCCTTCAACGAAACAAGTGGTTTAGAAAATTGCGGTTTAGGTATCGTTAAGAAGTACCATGTTAAAATGCTTTGATATTGAAGGAGTGAGAGGAGTTTCCTTTAGTTCATCAAAGTTCAGCTCGGAAATCTCACCACTATACATATTTATTTTAGCTCGTGTTGCATCGAGATTATTGCTTATATAAATTCCACGAAGCCTTGTATCATTATAGTCCAATATTGCAAGAACGTCGCCATTGCTTTTTGTTAAAACGTTTTGTTCTTCAGTTGGCATAGGCGCAAGGGCTTGGCGATATCCTCTCATATGAATTGGCTTACCAGCAGGAAAAGTGTATTTGCGAACTTCGAAAAGCGTTTGCGGGTTTTTGCGGGGAATGAGCCGGACAGCTTTAAGTTGTTCCACAGTACGCATATCTCTCATAAGAGAACAAGAGTACTTGAAAGGAGTAGAATTTATGGCATGAGGAGACCTATACCTCTCACGGAGAGAATGCTCGGCAGGAGAAAGAGCTCTGTCAGAAGAAGAAGATATAGCCGGAGAAAGATTCAGGTCAAGAGAATGATTTCTTTCGAAAAAAGAAGAAGAGGACGTAGGTGGGCAGCGATTAATCCCGGAAAGAGATGCACCATCTGGGGACCACAAGAAATCTGAACCAAATTCTGCCATAAGAAACAGAAGATTAAATTTTTTTTACGGGTTGTCCATATATTACCTAACGCTTTTAGAGTACTGGAAGGATTGAAAAAGAGTATTTTTTTTATTAAAATTTGTTTTTTAAATACGTTTTTTAAAGTTAAGGCATTTTATCAGAGTAAACAATCATTAAAGAAATAGGAATCAAGCTTTCCCTGCGTTTTAAAGCAACCGAAAATTTAACTCTTTTGCGGAGATGTAATAAAGAAGGGTTTTCATTAGAAGTTCATGACTTATGGAACATATTTTGGTTAAAAATTTGGCATACCTTCAGGGTTCGCACGTTTTTTAGTCATCTCCAAACGTGAAAGAAAGTCCCTTTCTTTGGGTGGCATACCTGATGATATTTCTGTGGAGAGACACAAAAATGTAGTATTTTTTGATGATAATAAAGCATTAAAAATACTAGAAGTATATTTCTGTTTTAAAATTTAATAGTACTTAATCAACCTAACTATGATCGGTTTTTAACAAGGTCTAATCAAGATAATGACATAAAATTTTTTTTTAATTTGGCGATCTCGTTCTCAAAAGTGTCCTGTTCTACTATCTAATTAATTAGAAACTCGGATTATCAGGGAGAATGTCGGTTTAAGGTAATTAAAATTAGGGCAAACGGTAATTCGTTGAATCGTCACTTTAAGTATACAATTGCATATCGAAAAAAATCAAACGAAAAAGTTTTGTAATTGATTATTAACTAAAATCGCCTTGATATCTAGATTTGCATAAAGTGTAGATTGAAATGTACAATTATTTGGATGCACGTGCAGACACTCCACGTGCTTGATAAGTAGCTCATGGTTCATATTATCGAATGCCTTTCGGTAGTCAATCCAAGCCATGGACAAATTGTTTTGATACCTGATATAACCCTGGGTACTTCACTTTTCTATTAAAAGGTTCTGTCTACAACCTGCCAGTCCTCTCTTGCATCTGCGTTGTTCAACTATTGCATTTTAAATCGGCTCGATAGATGTCCGCATCCTTTCTTTGATGATGCCAGTGAATAGCTTGTAGCTGGTGTTTAACCAAACTATGGGCTGGTAGTTCTTTAGACTTGACAAATCTCCGGTCTTAGGAATCAGTATCTTGCGTCCTTCATCCACCCATTTCATGATGGGTTGTTCTCCGTTTAAAAAGTAGTAAATATATAAATATCTTGCCTCTGGCAAAAGCTACAAAAGAGTGACGTATCTGAAGCTTCTTCATCTATTTTATGAGTATCTCCATGCACTTGTCCCCAGAAGACTTAAATCTTTTCTCGACTAGGCAGGTTTTCAACATCACGTGGCCTTTTTTTTAAACAGGCAGGAAAGATGAGCAGAAACGTTGGAATGTCCCTGAACAAACTTTACTCGCCGTTTACGGCGCTCTTTGCTGCTTGATAGTCAATAGCTTACACTTGTTAAGCGTAAAATTTTCTTTCTGTAAGTTTCGAGCTAGAGTGGGACGATGGTCGTGGAGGCTAAAGCGCAGGCTTTGGACCCACTCTGTAGGCTTCCGGGTTCGATTCCTGCCTCACACTATGGAAGATCCTCGGTATTCCATGCGGTGAACACTAGCCTAGTAAGGGAGAGTTGTTAATCTCCGGAGAATCGTGGGACCGGTAGCTCTAGAGAAAAAGGTTCTCTACGTACTTAAGGCTGTTGCTTTTGGTGGTTCGGAACCCACCTTAAACTATAGGTCCCCCTTTCACCACCAAGTGGTGTTTCGGAACCCACCTTAAACTATAGGTCCCCCTTTTACCACCAAGTAAGTGTGTGGGAGGTGTATGAAGTATAGGGAAGAAGGTGCAAGAAAAATGTATACCCTTAGGAGAGACATTAGAAAATAAACAAAAATAAAGCTTCGAGCTAGTGTCCTAACTTTAGGAGTGAATTGTTAATTTGATGGTAGGTAGCTAATCACGCACTGAACATTTCAAGCATGGATCAATTTTGCATTATTGTTATTAATATTATTATTATTATTATTATAAAATGTTGTCACAGGCTTAAGATGATTACAGTCCAACATGTCAAAGACATTTTTGGTTAGAGTTGGATTTTCATATATTTAGAATAGTTTTTGCACGGGGCTGTCCCGGTATATCATCAG
>JAAAKG020176794.1:0-26575 GCA_010014905.2 Druon quercuslanigerum | reverse complement strand
CTTCTTCTATCTTTATACCCTTCCATCTCCCCGTCCATTCTTTTTGTCTCCCCCCTCCTTTTCTAAATCTCATTATCTTTGTCTTTTCTACATTTAAAATCAATTTTTTCTCATCCAAATATTTCTCTAATCCTGTAGTTAAGCTTTAATTTATTTATTTTGGTAATTGGTAATTGGTAATTGGTAATTTTTTATAAATAAAATTCCAAGTTTAAAATTCAAAAATTGAAAACTTGAATCTCGTCGAATTGCAATTTATTTATTATTTAATATTTGCAAATTTTTGAAAATTAAATTTTTTACGCCTCAGTCAGCTTTGAGTTTTTATAGATCTTATTTTCAAAATTCAAATCTACAAACAATTTAATTTTTAATGTTTTCAACGTTTTCTAGATTTCAACCTAAAATAATTTAATTTAGAGATTGCCTAATTGAAAAACACATTTTTAAATTTAGAACGCTTTCAATTCATTTGTAATTATTAATTTTTTGTAAGTAAACTTCCAAGTTTAAAATTCAAAATTTGGAAACTTAAATCTCGTCAAATTGAAATTTATTCTTATTTAATAGATGAAAATTTTTGAAACTTAAATTTTTCACGCTTAGTCAGCTTTAAATTTTTATAGATCTCATTTTCAAAATTCTAATCTACAAGCATTTCAATAGAACTGGTTTCTAATTTTTTCATCAAAAGATATTTTCGTGATGGAATTAATTTAAACATTTTTTGAATTTATTTGTGAACCATAACACACACTTCTTTTTTATTATTTTTAATTACAGTTCACTTGTAACATTTAAAGAAATTATTTTTTATTTACATTCACCTTTTCGAAGATTGCGGTTTACATTCAATACATTAAAATTATATAAGATTGGCTGTTTGTTTCCTACCGGAATGTCTCTAATTTCTTCTGGGGTCAATGTCCTGATCTTGTGGCTTACTATGTTTATTTTAGCCCGACCTTGATGTTCAGTTTGACGATTATACGTATATATTCCAGAAAGAACATTAACATTCTCCAATATTGCAACTACTTCACCACCGTATGTCGACAATACAATGTGTTCTTTTTTGAATAGGGGCCGAAATATATTCCGTTTTACAATTTGTTTAATTGTTGTATCTTCAGGAAATGTATATCTTTGAAGTTCAAATTGCCGCTGCTGATTATGAAGAGAAATGAGCCGAATAAATGGAAGTTGGTCGAATCCATATATACATCCATCAGAAGAAGCAATAAGTTCGGTAGCTTGTGCTTTGCCTCTGGAATTATCAGGAGGAGACCTGGTCCTGACCCGGACAAAAGGCTCGAAAGATGAACGAGACCTGGCAGGAGAATCTCTTCTCCCAGAAGAAGAAGAATAAGAAGAAGAAGGATGTCGAGAGTCAGAAGAAAAACCAGTATTAGATTCACCATCAGGTAAGGAGTCGTAGTGTGCACTTAACTCTGAAAGAAGAAACAGAGGATTATATTTTTCTAAGCGCGGAAAATTGTTTCAAGACTAGGCTACTTATAAGGTGTCAAAATCTGCCAAGTGAGTCACCTACTTTTCGACGGTGGAGCTAGTGTCTACAATCCTGGAAACTTTTGAAACTGCGCTTGCGTCGCGGCCGATAACTTGATTGGTCACTGTTAGCGCGTTTATTTTGAATTATATAAATGTTCAGATTTAATATTCAGTTCAGAGAAATAAATCATTTTTGTTTGTCCCAGTGATTATTCTCGTCTCTCTCGAGCTTTAAAATTAAATTTTTGTTTATTAACGACAATGTTACTTAAAATAAAATCGCTGAAGTTACAAGAAATTAATTAGGAATAATTAATTACTGCATCTTCTTTTTCATTGAAGAAAAATACAATATAATTTTTTCTGTTACGTCTACTGTGACTAATAAATTATTGTATGAATATTATAAAATATATAGTATTGTATACAAATAATCGAAAAATATATTTATACTATCAGAAGTTATATTTTTTGCTTGAAACTAAAGCTTCTTACTACCTTTTCGTTAACATTTTAAAACATTTAAAATGCTAGATTAAAAATTTTTTTTTTCTAAAGTCAGAATTAATAACATTTTTTGCATGAAAATCACATTATTTTTTTCTTTTGTTACTCAAAAATTCTAATTTGGGATTAAAAAATAACTTTGGATGCATTTCCTAATCATTATTTATCATAAATATTTAATCTGAATATTTATATCATTCATGATTGGGATTTTCAATACTATGCACATTTGGAAACAGAATTTTTTATTAAGAACTATTAAGAACTGTCTATTTTATTTCAAATGAATAAATAATATTAAAAAAAAAAAAAAATTTAATTTTTTAAATTCTGCAATTTTCTCTTTAGTGTATTTTATAATTCGGCAATTTGCTGTCGGGAATTCTTTCCTTTGGGAATTTTCAAGTACGATCATATTGTACAGTGTTTCGAATTTTATAATTCAGGATTTTTTTAATTTCAGGATTTTTATATTTTGCCAATTTTACAATTTACGCAGTTTTATTTTTCTGGATTTTTAAATCGTTCCCCAACAAATTGCAAAGTTTAAACTTAAAAATTAATTTTTTGAAAATTTATATTTTTTATTATAAATTTAACCCTTTTTAGCAAAAATGCAATTTTTTGATTGAAATATTTCTTCTTTTTCTAATAAAAAATTTTATTTGGTTGAGAAGTTATCTACTCTGGTGGTAATTTTATCTTTTTTAGTTTAACTTAATTTTAGTCAATTTTAAAATATTTTTAATTATTTAAAAGAATATGAAGAATTCAAAGAAATTTCAAGGATTTTAAAGATTTTCAAGAACTTAAGTGATTTCAAGGAATTACTAAGAACTAGGCGGGATTTAATAAGATTTTACGACAGTTTAGGTGATTTTCAACAAAGTTTAGCGAGTAATAGAAAAGTTATTAAAAAAAATTTTAATCAATTTTTCTAGATTTTAAGGGATTTAAAAAATTTAAAGGTTTTCAAGATTTTCAATAGATTTTAGGAAATCTATAAAAATTTTCAAGAGTTTAAGAGATTTTAATAATTTTAGTAAATTTTAAAATATTTTTAATTGTTTAAAAGAATATGAATAATTCAAAGAAATCTGGAGGATTTAAAGGATTTTCAAGAACTTAAGTGATTTTAAGGAATGACTAGGGACTGAGCGTGATCTTAAATTTTCTTTTTTAAGGATTTATAAACAATTTAACAAAGTCAAGCGCATTATTGAAAAATATTTAAATAAATTTTAAAAGATTTCAACGGATTGAAAAAAATCTAAGATTTTGAGGAATTTTGATTATTTTTTTTCATTTTGAAATATTTAAAATGATTTCCAAGAAGTAGTCAAGCGTGTTATTGAAAAGTTATTAAAAAATATTTTCAGGATTTTCAAGCGTTTTAAAGCAATTTAAGAAAATTAAAAAGATTTTAAGTGATTTGAATTAATTTTAGTCATTTTCGAGAAACTTCAAAATATTTTAAATGATTGGAAAAAAGTTGAAGATATTAAAAAAAAAAGCGGAGAAGTTTAATGATTTTTCCTTTCTTGAAATTCCTTAAAATTACTTGAAATTTTAAAGATCCTGTGGCATTTCTTGAAAATCCTTAATCTCCATTTTTTAAAAATCCTTTTAACTTATGTGAAATCATTTAAAATCTTTTGAAGTTTCTCGAAATTGACCTTCCTTAAAATCAGTAAAACTGTCTTAAAATCTTATGAAATCTCTTAAAAATCCTTAAACCTTTTTGAATTATTTTTAAATACTTTGAAAAGGAACTCTAAAGTCCTGTAAGATTTCTTGAAGATCCTGCAATACCTCTGAATTTGTCTGAAATCCCTTCAACATCTTTAAAATAATTTAAAATCTTTTAAACCTAAATAAAATTATTTAATAATATATAATAATAAATATGTATAATAATAATAACTTAATTATTTAGACTTCTTAAAACCTTTTAAATGTCCTTAAAATCTTTAATTTTTTAATTCCATGAAATCTCTTAAGATTTAATTAAATCTTTCTAAATATATATTTAACAACTGGCTAGACATTCTTAAAAATTGATATAGATCTTTAATGTATAAAAAGGGTAAGCTGAGAACTCGGACTCTAGAGGACTAGTACTAGTGTACCAACTCTCACCTCGACGAGCCTTGCTTCTTCCGGCCAAGAAAATTATTTATAATCAAGCATTTCGAAATTCGTGATTTTAAAAAGAAGTAATGGTAATATGCGGGTTTCCAAGCAGTAAAAGGCTTATAACTGATAACTATCAGTATCTCTTAAAGGTTATAAACCTTATAATAAGAATCACGAATTTGAAATAATAGAAATAGTAAGTCTCGCACAAATCCAATATGTCAATATGCGGAAATAATAATGATGGAGAATTAAGGTGGTGTATAAGTATCGTTAACTAAATTATCTTTCATGTACATTATAAGCCAAATTTTATCATCTAAATAGCTCACCACAGTTCACAGTAATCAAAAAAAGTACAGCGTTAGTAAAATAGTGAGAATTGTAGTGTAGAGAAGGAGAGAGATGAGAGTAGAACACACACGATCGCGGATGCTAGGACACTGGCGCGCGGGCCTCATAGAAGGAAGGTGGGAGGCAACTCGCTAACCGATGTTCCTTCTATACTCGCAGTACTCGCACTCTCCGAAGTGGGATACTCGAGACAAGGTAGTTGTGCGCGGATCCAAAAACTAGATGGTGGGACGAACTCGCGAACTAGACACCTCCTCTCTGCGCCCAAGCATAGAGTGGGAAAAAAAGAAGCGAGCTTTTGCGCGCGGCCCCGTGCATTGTGCATAAGAATGCGCGTTCGCGCCACTATCGACACTCGGTCTTCACCGGCATAGGCTAAGGATCAACAGAATTCCTCGCCTGACGTTATACATCTTGATCGCTGACCATTAACGTTCTCTCTCTCTGTCTCTCGACCTACATAGGAGACAGTTAAGGGAGAAATATAGCCTTGGAGTTTTAATACTCTATTAATAATGCCCCTTACCAGGGCGTCATTGTGATAGGGTATTAAACTGGAACTTGCGGCATTGTGCCCGATTTTTCAAATTGAACGCCACCGTAAGCTTCGGCTACGCGCTTAAGTTTAATATTCCTCTTGATAATGCCCCTACCCTGGGCGTTATTTTAAATAGGGTATTAAACCGAAACTTACAGCCTCGTACCCGATCTCAAAATTTGAAGTTTCTTGAGTTTCGGCTCCCGGTCAATTGTCTTCGAATTCTCCAATCTATACCTTCCATGGGATGGAATCCTCGACAACAGAGGGTCCGGGCCATTGTCAAACTTAAACAGCAAGAGATAGAGGCCTGTCTGAAAATCGGCTATTCAACCACGCAACCTGGGAACCAACGACCGCCTCCGGAGAAGAGGTTCCTGGTTATTCTGATAGTCAATCAAACATCACCGAAGAAGAAACGTTCGTGCCCGACACTCGACGTAGTGTCAGCAGTTACCAGCCGGACCCCACCTACACCGCTGAGGGCTGCCTACTCTACTCGTTAATGGTACGCTTCACCTCCCACGCTCTTTCCCCAAAACCCAAACGCCGTTTGAGTTTCCTACCTGAGTGCCTAGCCTACCCTGGAGATTTAGACGGACATGATTTAGAGGGCATGATGACTTCGTCAACGTCACCATAAACATGAAACCTAGGAATCAATGATGAACCCATGGAAGCTTTTCAAGAAGGCCGCCGGTTATATTTAGCCCCTAAAGAGTAAAGAAGGTGCTGAAAGGACGAGGAGACCCCGATCCCTTTAACATTGATCTGATTTGTCAATTATAATTACACCGGCCCCTTTCGGGGCCAACACATGTATCAAACGAGGAATAGTTTCCATTGTTTTTCTTTAATTTTGGTATAGCAAAACTTTGATATCATATCAAAGTCACTTAAACTGTTTCAAAATCTTGTAAAATCTAGTAATTTCTTAAAATTACTTGAATTCTTAGAAATCATGTAAGAATTCTTTAAAATTGTTAAGCCTTCCAAATTTTTTAAACTCCTTTCAACTTCCTGTAAATAGGCAAAAGTAGTATCTCCTGTTTAATTCTTCTGAAAAACAGCATCTCACAGGAGAAACTCTATAGCGCAGACACCAGCTACTTCTTCTTCGACAACGTTGTGTCACATCGAGAAGGGAGAGCTGGAGTGAGACTATAAAAAGAGCAACGCAACCGAAAAACAAGGTTCTGGATCTTGTAGCTGAAAAGCACAGATCGCAATAGAGAGTTGGTAGGAGAAGCCCTCAGTCTAAACCCTCCGGAACTTGTCCAAGAATTCCCTTCTGAAAAAGAAATACTATTACGCACTATCATCTCTGAGGCTGTCTACAAAAGAGATTTATCTTAAGCGGTCTTCTGCATGTCAGAATTATAAAATCCGAGAATTTCTATTTTCCGAAAGTTTCCGAGCCTACGGCTAATTTAAGGGTGAAAGTCCCCAAGTCAAGCTTATTTAATAATAAATTTTTATTTCTGAGGTTAAAGACATAAAACCCTGTAACTTGGTCAACAGAATTGGAGGCTAAATATTTACAATCTTCCCGTCAAACCTCTATACCCTGTTGCGAGCACATCTGCACATTGAAGGCGAGGAAAAGATAATATTTTCTTAAAGATAGGCAAGACCCGAGAGTCTTCTAAATTTTGTACCATTAAAAGGCTCGTAGACGCTAGCCCCCTTACTTCCGCCCTCCAGCTGAGGTGCCTTAACAATAGCGACCGACCCTTAAACCGAGTGACCCGAGACCCTCGTAGCGTGAGTGTACAACCCAGGTAACCTCTCTAGCACCTACGGATTAGAGCCTGAGTGACAGGCTATATAAGAATAAAGTATCCATATATTAACGCCTTAACCGTTTACCTCCTTTGCGTAAGGTGTTTATGATTTCGGTCCATTGACCTATCTTTATGAATTAACAGGTGATTTACCTAAAAGTAATCCTTGCCGCTCGAAGCGAAAGGTGGACGACCTTATACGTCACAGCTGATAAATTTTGTGTAATCTCAAAAGTAGCTATAGGCTTATTGTATTGCATTTATAATTGCGTTATAAATAACAATCTAGATAAATAGCAGATCCATAATTAATCTGATTTTGATGTAAGTCGTCTCAAACGCGAAGCACACGCTATTTCATAGTTTTATTAATAATATCGATGCAGTAAAGATGCTAGTAAAGAGAATCTTATTCTTTCTTCAAAAAAAGCCCCTTTGTTAAGTAAAATTTGATTATTATAAGTCCAATTATTAAATTAACCCTTCTCAGTTAACAACGCTATAAAAGTCGGCGGTTACAATATATATTTATATTAACAATATGTCTATAACATTCATACAATTTTCTTCATGCTTATGAAGTGCAATGAGTATCTAATTTCAATATTAAAAATTGTAAATAAGTATATACCAATTTTTTAAAATTAGTCTTAAAGGTTATAATTAAATTAAATATATAGACATCTCTTTTTAAAGCTTATTTATATTAGATAACCCCTTTTTCAGTTAGATAATTTTTTAAACTATTCCGATGTTGTGAAATAGATATTTGCATTCAATCCCGGGTGTGTCAATTCAAAAGAACTTCAACAATGCCACAAAAAATTTTCTTTTATGATTTAAAATAAAAGATACTCAAAGATATTTATGATTCAATTTAAAAATATAAAACTTTGGTTATCTATTGAGGTTCCGAATCGATAACAAAAATTGTTGATTGAAAACTATTATTAGGTTTCATCACGTCAGACAAATTCTTATTTGAATAACTCCAATTTTTTTTACAAATTACAGATATGTTATAAAATTATATTCACCAATAAAACTAATGATGACCATCAAGGTAAAGACCAGAGTGTAAACGATCCCCATTTTTTGCAGTGAGCGAAAAACCTAATTAATGCGTTATCCAAAAATTTCGTTAAGAGTCTCACCAAAGAATATTCTAGCGTTTCATCAGACTATGCATAAACAGTATCATGATCTTTATCTAAATTATTATGCGCGCACAGCGTTTCCTTCTGACTGCGATAATTATAACCATATATCATGTACACATAAAAAATATATCGCAGCCGCCTCATAAATTTGGGTTATTATCTTAAAAAGTATTTGTTTATTAATAAAATTCTTAAACTACTTGTTGTTAGACTTAAACATGTCTTTTTTTTAAATTCCCTTTAATTTATAGAATGTCTTTAAACAACCTTCAAATGAATATCTAGCAGCTTATTTTCTTATAAAAAATTCCACAGAGTTTTTCATCGAAAAAAGCTTTTTGTTCGTTTTAAAAATAATATAAGAATTAATATTCAAATTCTTGAAAGGATAATTATTAATAAATTTTTTCCAAAACCTGATTTCCCGCAAAAAATGTAGCTTACTTAATATAAATTGAAATTCAAGAATAAAAAGTAATCATCTCGTTTTTAACCTTAAGGGGATCTCCTGGAGTGAAGCTCGTAAAAAAATGATGCTCGTAAACAATGATTTAAAAATTCTATGTACGACTTTTTATGGTACTCGCAAACTAGCACAAATTATCCTTATGACTTTTTTCGATAAAATGAAAATGATCAGAGTTATAGCATTTGCAAAACCTAAGAAAACAAACTAAAATGAACATTTGAGGCGAAAGAACGCATTATATGAAAAAAAAGTCTTGAGAAGAAAAACTTTTATTATTTAAAGCCCAACAAGATTATCATGCAAAATTTCTTAATTTTGCCGAAAATTTTTGGACAAAAGTCACAAGCCAAAAAATGTCTACAAGTTTGTTATAAACTCTGGTTATAAAATTACATCAAATGTGAAAAAGTAAGCTTTTTGGAAAAAGAACACAAGTTGCAATAAAAGTTTAATATTATGAATAGTAATACACCAACCTCTCGATTTGAGTCCAGCGTCGGGGGTTGCCTTTAAATAACCATGGACTGATTTGTAGAAAATGATAATGTAAAAAAGTTCGCATTTTTGATCAAATTAAGTGCGAAACATGAGATACGTGATTAAAATGGGTTTGTTAAAGCCAAAGGAGCTTTAACAAAAGAGAATTCACAACCCTGAGCGCGTCGTATGAGAAGAATGTATCATCGAGCGCGAAGCGTAAGACAAATATATTATCGCGCGCGCAGCGCGAGAACCGCCAGTCGCGCACCCTAGACGCGCTAAAGCTTGCGAACGAAGCAAGCCGCGCGCGTAGCGCGCTGTAAGAATATGCTTGTGCAGCGACCTCGCATAATTAATGTACCGATCCTTCTTTATGGAATTCTTGAAAAGAAAATTTTTTTCTACCAAAAATTGAAACGTATGCAAAACTGTATTTATTTTAAAACGTATATTACTAAATAAACTTTTAATTCTTATCGCTTTAATCTTATCGCTTATATTTATTAACCTTATCTCTAAAATATTAAGATTTTAATAAAGAAGTGTTTCGTCTTCTAGAATTTTCGAGATGACTAGTCCAGCTACTTTTTCGATTGCCTGAATTTTTTGGGACAAAGCCCTTCAATAAATACCTAGAAGTGTATAAATAATTATAAGTAAGTAAATAATAAGTAAGTAATAATTATAAGTTCATAAGTAATTTCAAACGAGAATAATATTTTACATTTTGAAGATACAATTATGGGTCAATTTTTCCCGTGAGTCGATTTCCTATAAAACGATTAAGCTTCTTTAATAAGTATAAAAATTTAATCTAATATTAACATTACGAAAATAAAAACTTCTTTAAAAAATAGTATACTAACTAGAATTAAACATTTTATAAAATAATTAGCTCGTTTCAAGAAACTTTCAAACCCTAAGTCTTTTAAAATTTGTCATTAGAGATTTCTAAATAGATGATATTCCTAATATATAAAAAGAAAAATTGATGTACCTGTACAAGCGCTTTTAAATTTTTTAAATAATTAATTTTTAAAATTGACAATATTTAAACATGAATATCGCCGCGAAACTAAAAGTGCTATTTTGAGGAAATTTAATGTCGAAAATAGTATCACAGCTTCTGCAAAGTTAATTAAATTCTATCAATCACTATTACATTATAAAGATAAATGAAGTTTTAAATTAAAAAGAAATTGCTGATAATTGGACCCCCTCGCTTTATAAGGAGAGCGGAGGAATTCTCCTTTATATTTCCTAAATAGTTTTATTTAGGAAAATTCAAATTTTGATTTTAGAAAATACATGTCTTTCTTATAAAACTTCAATTCCTTTGTGGACATTTTTATTGAGATTCAAAACAAAAATTGAAATCGCCATTAAGGTTTCTTTCCACTTGATTTCGCCAGGAGCGAATGCTAATCTGCAAAACTGGCCCCGCTGGCAGCAAAATTAGAGTAAACATGAATTGTTTCTCAAAGTCAAGGAGAACTATGTCTGACCTCAAGTGCTCAATAAAAACAATTGTAAAGAATATGAAGTTCTATTACATTCGGCACTTCTCATTCATTCAATCGTAGGAGGGAAGCCCCCACTCGTAAACTTCTCCACTTACCGTGATAGTCCTACCGTATTTCAAGCTTTTCCCTTGTGTGACCCCCCATGGTTAGAAAATTCGTACCGGTCGAGCGAACGGTCTTTTGCCTGGCACGACCTTCCCATTGTTACAAGATTGAAGTCTGTTGAGAAAAACTCAAATTTTGTTAAATATTTAATAATCGAATTGTAATATGTTGTATTACCTTCGTTAAATTTTTGCGAGAAAATCAAAAAAAGATTAGAGAAAATCGGTTAATATTTTTAACCCCAGTTGATCTTTAACAGTTGTTGATCTTAGGTTTATTGACCAGGAAATATTTAATTATTAATTTTAGATGTTGATTTTGTTTGTCTACTGGTCTATATCAATATTATTAAAATATTGATAAATCTTAAGATTGATATAGACCAGTAGACAAACAAAATTAACATCTAAAATTAATAATAAGATCTTTAACAATGTCTTTTCCTTTAAATTAATTTCTTTACTTTTAAGTCAACTATTCGAGGTACGGAAAAAAGTCTGGCAAGTCTGCCATTGTTTCCTCACACAACTTATGCACATCACTAATTTTTAAACTTTTATTCTCCCTTGCAACGCGCCTCTTCACGTAAGCCTAAATTAGTTCAATGGGATTTAACTCACAGTGAGCTACTGGAAGCCAGAGTAACTTAACTTTATCTAATCTTATTTCCTTTGCAACTTTGTCCAATGAATATGTTTTCGGATAGCGATACTGCTTTGAAAGATCCAAAAGTTCAGTTTTTTTTCTTTTCAAAAGGCGTACCATCTGTCGATGCTGGAACTCCGCGCTAAAGAAGCCATTCAATAATGTCGCTTTTCCGTAAATCCGTCGTCGGATTTCGGTTCTGCGGATCAAACATCTCGTCATGATAATCAGGCGAAACTTTCTTCCCGATAAAGCATTTCATGCTGGTCTCCACAAATCCATTTTCGTTGCCTATATGCAAAATTATTACTCTTTTTCTAGCACCACACGGAGTAACGAAGCCGCCACGACAATTTCCGATTGTTTAAATGCCGCTTCTGTACATGTCATAACTGTCTGCTACTTCTTCTGAAATGTGCTCGACCCAGCCTGTCGAAAGTGTGTGGTTTGCACCGCACCATGTTTCGTCAAGAAAATAAACATTTCATCCCAGTTCTCTATAGAATGGAATGGAATCAAGAAATTGCCTTCGTTTGTCTGCCACTGATTTACTCTCCATGCAAATTGGCTTCTTCTGCCATTTTTGATATGAGACATTATTTTTCTTTAATATTCTCCACAAAGTCGTTTTGCTACTTTTTGGGAAATCTCGCACGTCTTTAATTAATTTTGTTAACAATTTTTCGACGGATGGAAATGTTTTTCCCATGTAGAAATCAAACAATTTTCTTCTTATTACTCGAAGTAAGAAATCATCAACGTAGATGCGTGGTCTTCCTTCCTTCTGATGTGGCTCTCGTAATAATTCTGTACTCGCAGCTTCTTTTGAAAGCCGTTTAACGGTACGCTCTGAAATCCCTAGACATTCGGCTGTTCGTTTAGCTACATTTTCAAAGTCTTTGTTTCCGGACAGTTCTGGTCCAAACTTAAAGCTCGAGGAATTTTATCTGCGCCACTATCCACATCACTCACTTCAATTTCCATGTACTCCTCAATGCCGTCGTCCAAATATTTCACTTTCCACGTTACTTGATCGATGACTGTGGTCACTTTGTTCATTTTGCACGACACTATCATTGTCTCCTTGCTCGATTGCTGCATTTTCACAATCGCTAAAACTAAGAGAAGCCGTACACGTCGTTGCTTTCTAAAGTATTTTGACATTTCCAAGGAAATCGGCAGAAGGTTCCAAAAGCTGGAAATGTCCATTTGAGTTGTCCGCACCAGTAAATAAAAGCCAGATAGTACATAACTCTGTAGGACTACAAAAAGCTTGTATGAAATAATTGTCATCATTGAAAACTCTTACTATATTCACGTTCCTCTTGTACAACTCTGAAGCAGCCCGGCATTCAAGAGAAGTACCACTTTCCCCAGAGCGTTTCATTTTCAAAGTGTACTCTAAACAGCCGCGAATTTGAAAATCGTATTTGGCCCACAATTTGTACGAGGGCCAATTTTTCACCGACGATATATAATTCACAATCTCCTTGCGAATGACAAGATGATTGTCCCTTTGCAATCCAACCGCTAAAGAAGAAAATAAGCAATTTCCTTCCACTCCAGTTTCTCTCACTTTGAACTTGAGTCCCATTTCACGTAACGAAATATATCCCTTTATATTATACTTTTTCCTCACATGAAAATGCTTAATTTTGCGAAATAGTGCTTTGGCGTAAACTCTTCTCTGACTTTGAAGTCAGCAGGAAGATGTTCTTGATGCGACTAAAGTTTGTATTGACCATAGAGTCAGCATTGGCCGTGGAAGACTCGCTGGATTATTATTTAAAATGGGCAATTTTGATATACAGCTGATATTCTCAAGGCTAGTACTGCGAAAGTACTTCCTCAAACTCACAAATGCCTGGTCAATGGAAACCTTTGATTTACAATTCGAACTTCCGACACTTGGATCTGTTAAAAGTTAGGATCCACATTCTTTCATCTGCAGGTATACGAGAAAGCTAAAATCAACAAATCCGCAAATCTGTACATCTAAGAACGATACGAATACTTATTTTTGGCTACAAAAGGAAGATTCTGTAGAGTCTGAAATTGCGTCTACGCCTATGAAGTCTTTTTTTTTCTTTAACTTTCTGAAGGCAGGTTGAATGGGCCGCGTGGGTCAACCGACTTTGACAATAGTGGATGACAACCCTTTAAGGTATCGGTTACACTTGAGGTCGACTGCCGTAGAAAAAAAAACGAAAAAAATAATGAGCGATAGCGAGTTATTCATTTAATTGACTGTTTTAAAAAACCAACCATCGAATTTGTTGATTTTTTTGAAAAATTATAAGCCTCAGTAGAGCCCTCGAGTTTGATCAGAAGCTGAGTTAGCATCCTTCGCTTTTATTTACTGCCGACACCAAAGTTATAAATATTTCCGACTCTTTCAAAAATTTACTTTCAAATAAAACTTCAAGCTAACTACTCAATTTTTTTAAAAACAATTCGTGCATTTTTCACGAAATACGACGGTTGAAAGTTGACTAAGTTGTAAAAGGTGCTTTTAACCCCGTTTTGTCACCTTCTTTGCAATTCTGCGTCAAAAGTTATGGACATATCGCATTCAAATGATACTGCACTTATTCGTAATGGAATGAGGATTAAGAACATGTTTTTAATTTTTATAAGCGATTTTTTTTTTGATTAAGTTATTCAATGATTTGTAGAGGGGCCAGGACTTTTGAAACAGATAGTAGGTGAAAGAAAGAAGGTGGAAATTGTTCAACACGGCAGTCAGCATGCCAAGCGCGATAGAAGAATCGAGCGATGGCGATTTTGCATATAATTTATGTAATATTAATGTAAACTATTTTAATGAAGTTGAAACATATTTGCAACGAATAGAGTTCTTTAAAAAACTCGCATCAGGTTTCTATTGAATTTTTAATCTACTTTATCGCAAGTTGTCCTGAAAAGCCCCTATGCCTCTCCCGAATTGCTCCGATATAGGGGGTTTTCGGGACACATGACACTCGTCAACTTTAACACATGGCTAACAAACTAAATCGGATTTATCGGGAAAATCTTTACACCGTTATTTAAAGGAGCGTTCAATCTTTCAAGAGGTACGCATGAATTGCAAGAAAATTATCTGTATACACTGAAATTAGTATAATAATAAGACGTCACGAATAGTCCCGGTCTCCCCTACGTACTTTACACCTTTTAATATATTTTTCATCTCCTTGGTAGAGATAGGTGGGTTATGTTTCAGTAGGTGCTGAAATTCGTAGACTTGTCTTCAAAATGCCTTGAAATTTACTATTTTGGGCGGGTAGACAATAGTTAGAATAGGGTCTTGGAAGAGTGAAGATGAGTCAGAGAAAAACTGTTGATATTCTCGGACCCACCTCTCTCTCCCTCTCTCGCGCTCTCTCTCCTTTCTCTAGACTTCTTATAAGCTCTTGCATTCGTCTTTTCGTCTTATGATCAGTCGTTGGTTTTGTTTTAGGGTTTGCATCGGTCAATGTTCCTGCTGCATTATGTACGCAGTTATCCAGGAAAACTCGCAAAGCAAGCACCCCCAATCGGAGATGTAAAAACCGTACCCGAAAACTAAATGCACCTAAGTACTACCTAGATCTCGCAAACTGTATTTGATCGCAGATTGTTTCCCAAAACGCTGCAAAACAAGTCACAGACGAAAAGAAGCAAGCAGTGGTTTCAGGACAAAGAGGAACCTTAATATCCAGGTTTCTCAGATGCCCCAAGATCTGGCTGATTTAAATGTCTTCCTTCGTGAAGAACACTAGATGAGCAAGAGAGAATGCATTCCGTAGTTAGCCTAAATAACATGTGGTAGACTCGCGCTGTGGCTTCAATGTTTCCTGTTTTAAAGTGGAGAAGTCCTTATACGATCTACAGGTTTCACCCCGAGAGCAGCTATAAGTTTATTAAGTTATTATTACTCTGCTACTCAACTCATTGTGAGTGGCCTTAGTTACGGACTCGAGCAAATAAGGTGCACAATGAGCGGCCCAACCGCATGTCAAATTTTTTTCCAGCCATCCACCTGCAGTCCCTTCAGTCAGTGTTTAACATAAACGTGTCATTTTCCATAAGCTTTTCTTACTCCTTGTCAATGTAAATGAAATGAAAAGGATAACAAGCATAAGTGAACAACCATATAAAAGGTTAAATAAACAGACTGATGACGTTGAAATTTTTTTAATTTAATTTTTGGGCCAATCGTGCCTCTTTACCGATCAATAAATGGTTACCTAAGGGCTTGGGTTAAGTATCGTAACAATAAGTTATGAGCTGTCGCGGAGACTTTTTTAAGGATGGCCCTGAAGGAATAGCCCCCAAGTGAAAGCGTAAAAACCATGTTGAGAGTTGAATGGCACCTGGTTGAGGTGAATTGACCCGTGACTCTGGAGTACGGGGCGATCTCTAAAAGTATGCTGCCTTATTCTTACAATCGTATATCTACAAATATGTTCTAATCCTTTCCCTAGCTGCTTGCGGGATTAAAAATGGTAACGATTACAATCAGTACCAGCAGAAAAGCAGAATGCATGCTCTGTGGCGCTAAAGATACCTAGAACTTTAGCACCTGTTGCAGAGGTCTCAGGCAAGAAGGGAAAAGCTAGATCAACACAAATAGCGGAAAGTAGGCGCCGTCTGAGAGACAATAACGATTCTAGGACTGGGAGAAACTGAAAAATCCAGATTCCTCCTGAGCTCCAAGATCTGGCTAAAATGGTCTCCTCTCTGCGTCAGCATATATCGGAGGAATCTGACCTCTGGACCATCAATTGTTTATTTGATGTTGGTGCAAGAGCTTTGGCTGATTTAAATTCAGGGCTGAAATTGAGGATGGATCAAAATACCTAAAGATGCTTGCATGAACTAAACAAGAAGATATAACAATATAACAAGTATTCGACGCACTGTACTTGAAGAATATGAGTGTATTAGATAAGACCTGAAAGATTAAAATTACAAAAAACATATGTATCTGCTGCTAGTTTTAAAATAAATAAGTTTCAAATATAACATTATAAAATTAATTACATTTTTTCAGCGTTAAGTTGTTAATTTTCTGTAAATTAACATTGAAACCTTTGGGAAAGATCTGGAATTAGGAAACCAAAATTTTGTGACATCGCTGGTACAAGAGATTGAATTAAAAAGGTCTTTACAAAATTTTATCAAATAATCACAAAATTAATTTGTTTTCAATTTGATAGAATTATTCAATTTAATTATCTATTAATTGATTTTTTCCAATGAAATTTGCAAATTGATAGGATTTTATTTGTTTTTCGCAGAATATTAAGAAAATTCGAAAAGATATTTAAAGATAGTTGTCTTGCAAAAAGTCAGATATCTAAAAAAATAGTTTTTCCATAGTTTTAAGAATCAAAATATTATAACTGATGTCTTTTCAAATCAAAAATATTATTTTTCTTGCAAAATGTTAATATTCACAAAAAATACATTTATCCAACTGAATTTTTAGGAAAAATTCTTTCCCGAAATAAAAAAATGTATGAATTTACTTGCGTGCGAGAGCGACTTGGAGAAGAATAAATAAAGATAAGGTAGGTCAGCAAGAATCAAGAATTTCGGTAAAAGGAATTAATTTAAAATTTTCTAATTTTGAGGTTTAGATACATTTTTAGAACTGACAAAATGTATTGTGAAGATCAAGATATGTAAAGGAAAATACGGATTAATAATAATTTTAAGTTTTTTATTTACGATTTCTTCCTACTAACAGAAACTGGAATACATACGTATAAAATAAAGACAAATGTAAGTAGTGGACACAATGTTTAAATTTATAAACACTCGGTTTTATTAATTTCAAAATATTTTATACACAAGTTTGGAAAAAAAATTGTATCAAAAGGATCAAGCCCCAAATGCTTTCGAAGTGGTCAGCGCTAAGCGCTAAGCGTTTAGGCCATGCGCAAAGCATTAATATAATTGAGGCAATTAGAATGAGAATTAGGTGAAGCCCACTTGGAGAGGACCCTTAATAACAATTGAAGAAAACATGATTCAGAGGCCTACTTTCAGTGGGATATACCTTAATTGTCGTTCTCAGTGCCTCAATTGTATGTTATCTAGCTTCAAACGCGAAATTCGATTCCTATTATCTATTATCTATTAATGTAAGAACATAAGATTTAGCACAAAACCAGCATTCGGTAAAAGAAGCTTCAGAGAACTTGGCATAAACTGGTTGATCAGTGCCAAATTGCAACTTTAAAACTAAAGTAGCGTTTCTCATGTGTTTGTGAGTTAGATATATTAATCACGGATTCAGACAACCAAACGACTCTTGATCAGAGAAATCGAATTTCCCGTTTGAAGCTCGATATTGAAAAGCGAGTTACCTGTACACACAGAGGGATATAACATTTATTTTATCTTCTACATATTTTAATTCAAGTTTCTAATCAATTTTCATTTCTTATATTGCTCTATTCAAATAGCAGTAGTTGAGATCTAACGAGCGGAGTTGATACCTGTGGTCCCCCCCTAACAATAAATTACAGGCTGTCGTGGAGAATTGTCCAAGGCTGGCCCTGAAGGAATAGCTCCCGAGAGGAAGCGTAAAATCCGAATCGAGAGCTGGATAACACCTGGGTGAGGCGTCTTAACCCAACCCTCTGGAGTACCGGGCCATCTCTCAAAGTTTGCTGCCTTATCTTTACAAGCGGATCTCTAAAAAGGTATTCGAATCCTTTCCCTAGCCGCTCGCGGGAATAAAAATGGCAATGATCAAACGATCAAATGCGCAGAACACCTGATAATGGGTCAGCAGGAAGTGATTACTAGCGATTTGTACTGACCAACGTGTTTGCACACATTGGGGGCGGAAAACGCTTCGATTATGCCAACTATTTTGTAGGACAAACGTTTTTTTTGAGTTTATTAATTAGTTACCTCCACATTAATGCAACAGCAAACTGTTACCAATTAAAAATTGTACCACAGCCCGCTCGACGTGTTTCATGCCCACGGACGAGTTTACAAGCCACTATCGACAGTTTTCGTAAATGGCAACGTTGGGCGTCTTGCCAAGACGAAGCTACTCGCAAAGTTTCAGCTTGTTACCAATCATCAACAAAAAAGTGTCACGGCTCCTGGACTACATCCCTAGATCAAGACAAGCAGCGGACAGTTGGCGCCGCCTAAGAGATAATAACGATTCCAGGACCAGAAGGAACATAAACATCCAGGTTCCTCAAATGGATGCCTCCCTGCGTCAGGATGTCTCGGAAAAGTCCGAACTCTGGACCATCATTTGTTCAGCCTATGGTGCGGAGAGAGATTTGGCTAATTTAAATCGAAGACTAAAACAGACGATGGATCTAAAGACCAAAAGACGATTGCATTAACTGAACAAAAATATTTTAAGGCCAGACAGAATACCTCCCGTGTTAAGTGTACGACTGACTGCATAACATCTGATTGGACGTTGAAAAAAAGGTCTGAAAGTTCGCCCAAAAACTGAGGATCTACCATTACACACGAAACAAGTAAAACAGTTAACAATTAGGCAGCACATTGTTGACAAAATACGGGTGCCATCTGAGGCAAGAAGGAATATCAGGGGTAAGTTCAAGGACCTTTGCAACAATCTAATAATATATAAGAAGGGATGTAGATAAATCACTACCGAACAGGTCCAGAAAACACTTAGGAGCACGAAGAATCTTTTCGAGGCGGGTCCAGATGGTATGAAGGATTTTGGTTAGAAGAAGTTCACTTCTACACACGAATATCTGGTTCGCATCTTTGGTTCATATTTAAAGTCGAAAATTTTTATTTCGCAGTGATTGGTGTTTCGACGCAAAACACAATTGGTGATCGAATCGTCGGATCCGGCCTGCTAAAGCCTCACTGTCAAAGAAGAACAACAAGAAGAAGAAGAAGGAGACGTATGAAGACGTTAAAAAGTAGCTGCAGTGATTGTTCCTAAAATATTCGTTTAGAATAATTGTACTTATGATCGGTGCTTTCAGAAGTCCAAAACCGTCGCTGATTGGTAAGCTCTACAGGTCAAATAATGATCAAAGTAGGTTATCATAGGACCTCGTAGGAATCTAGCAGAGTTATTGGGGAAAAAGCCAAGGTCATTCTTCACGTATCTTTTAATAAGCAATCCAACCTTAACCTTGGATTTGACCCTGAACTTTACTTTCAAGTTCATTTTGAGCTCAGCTTTGTTTTTTAAACCGTAACCCCGATTTTTTGTGCCGAAACCGAAAAGAGCGGGAAATTTTTCTTTCTGGTATGTGTTTAGGTCTACGGTTAACTCTACAGGTAAGTATGACCTTGATTTTTACACCACAGAGATTTCTAGGTGTTTTTTTTACTTTTTCGCCATGTAATAATTTTCCAGAAAAAATATTTTTGTGAAGGAAAAAAACGGAATTTTCTTTTTACTTTTTTCCAAAAAAGTCATTGACTTATTATTATTATTATTTCTATAGACAAGTTACTCGTAACATATTAGCTTTACATTTTTTTGTAAGTGAATTATTGCTATGTAAGATTCTGGACTACATTGCTTACTCTGAAATTCACTCTGATCGGGCGCAAGGCACCTACTGGAACTTCTATGACTTCACTTTTAGTTAATAAAGTAATCGCGCCGCTTACAATGTTTATTTTTGCCCGACCTTGATGTTCAGTCTGAGGATTATATGTATATATTCCAGAAAGAGCATTACTACTCTCCAATATTGCAAATACATCACCGTCAAATGTTGATAGTACAATTTGTTCTTGGGCTGAAATAGGTCCAAAGCGACGTCGTTCTACGCGTAAATAAATCGGTTTATCTGCAGGAAGAGTGTATTTCCGAAGTTTGAATTGCCGGTGCGGATTCCGGATGGAAGTAAGGCGAATAGACTGAAGTTGTTCGATTCCATACAAACTACCGTTAGAAGAATCTACGAGTCTAATAGGTGGACCAATGCAACTGGGATTGGCAGGAGGAGACCTGGACCTGGCACGAAGAGACGGTTCGGATGGAGGAGTAGATCTGGCAGGAGAATGTTGTTCGTCAGAAGAAGAAGAAGAAGAAGAAGAAGAAGAAGGAAAAGAATATTGTTTGCGACGTGGAATACCAGGAATAGGTTGCCCGTTCGGTAAACAATCGAAATGCAAACTTAGCCCTGAAACAAGAAGCAAAGGATCACATTTTATGTAAAGTAGGGAAAATTATTATTTAGCACAATATTTAACACAACTAGAAGAAATTGATTACCGATCGTTTAAATCAGGTTACAAGGAAAGGGTATTTTTTTGCTCATAGGGAACGTTTTTGAAACTTACGACTGCGATAAAGTAGAGCAATTATCCAATAGTGCCAAAAACATCGAAGAAATTCTTATTTGTATAAAGCAGAACAATATTTCCTAAATTATAAATATATTGTGATATGATATTCACCAATATAACTGAGAATGATCATCGAGAAAAAGATCAGCGTATAAGCAATCCCCATTTCTTGCAATGCGGAGATACGTGATTATTGCGTTAATGAATATAGTTGTCCTTACTAGATAGACGTATGATATTCCATTATAGAGTCTGAGGTAAGAAATTTAATTACCCCTACCGAGATAAGAAATAAACAAACCTTGATTACGTATATATGTTTCATTAGATATAACAGAGTAAATTAAACATAATTTTGTAAATAAATATTCGTCTTAGAAAAAATGTTGCCCCAACAAAGGTATTTATAAAAAGAAAAATATTTTTTCTCAGAGAATCTTTCGCTCGAGAAAATATCCTTTCACTCATAATAAGAAAAAATAGTTACGTCAATTATGAAAGTTTCCCCGTAAATGATTTTTGTATGGTTCAAAGCTTTTTCATTAAAAACCATTTTCTCACTCTTGAACAATGACACTGAAAATAATATTGCAGTTTTTTAAATTCTAATTACAACTAAATTTCTCCTGAGACTTGCTTACCTGCAAGAAAATTAAGCTTCCTTAATTCCAATCAAAATTTTAGAATATAAGTAAAAAATCTCATTGTTTAACTTGAAGTTTCCTGAATGGACTATATCCAGACGTGTAAAATTGAAATACTGCTAAATTATCAGGTATGCAGATAAGGTTCTCAAATATAACAATATAACAAATATTCGAACTACAGTATTTGAAGAATCTGAGTGTATTAGATAAGACTTATCTTATGTGGGTCAGCAAATAAACAGCTCTTACATTTATTAAGACTGATAAGATTTTTAGAATCGTCAAAAATAGGCGAAAAACATGTTTAGAAGTAATGTCGTTTTTTGCGAATGTTAAGATTTTTCATTATAAATAATTCTTTTTATTTGAAATGACATGAATTATAATACACTAAACTCTCGCTTTCAATCAAGTGTTGGGGGTTGCCTTCAAATGGCCTTAAACTGATTTCGGGGGGTTAGAAACGTAAACAGTAAGGGCAACCTGACTCGTTTCCAATTGGAATACTGAAAGCGAGAGTTTGTTGTATTTTTTAATTACCTTAAGATTTCAGATATGTAAAATCCATAATTCCATATAAATGTGAATCAATATTATCAACAAAAAAAGATAATTCTCAACTAAAAATGCATAATATTGATGAACTGTCGAAACAGTGTATTGGAGCAAGCACAATTGAATTAAGCCAAAGATCTACAAATAAGAAACATCTATTAACTTTTGGTTTTTCTGAATATAACGACCATAATACTTCACCTAAAATCTCCTGCATCTTCCAAAATCATCCCAAACCGAACGAATAGGGGGAAAACTCTAGTGCAATAACAAGTCTAATGAAAATATTACTAGTGGGTAGTGAAAAAATTATGGCAGGGGGAAGGATTCCCAAGAGGGTAGAGGGAGGGGTTGATCGTACCACTGTATAAAAAAGGGAATAGGAAGATAAAGTGAAACTATAGAGGAATTACGCTGATGAATAAGGCGTACAAAGTAAACGCGATGGTGTTGGCAGATAGGCTGCGGAAGAATGTTGAGGGGAAAGGCATACTGCCGGAGACGCAGGCGAGCTTTAGGGACAGAAGGAGTACTATTGACAATATTCAAGTTTTGCAGCACGTGATAGACGCCTTTTTTGTAAATTTAAAAGGAACTCCGCTTAAAGGTGGATTAAGTTCTCTTACACGTTCTGGTTGCAGATTGAGCAGAACTGCCCCTCCCACAAATCCAAAACTAAGATCCCCTATGGGAAATCCACCTCAAACTGAGCCTATGAGGCAAGCCTGAGCAATTAGTCTGACAAATGTAAAAGGAATCCCACCGCTAAGGTACTGTTGCCCTCTTGGATTTATCCGGAAATAAGATAGCACTTTGAGCAAAGAAATGTGCGCAAGCCTGATCAGGTCTGAGTCTCTGAAATAGTCATCAAATTTGGTTAAAATGATATTTTTTTTTGGACTGCATAGTCACTAAGTCTGGCCCAGGACATAAACTTTTCGCCCCACACAGCGAGAGCATGTGTTTAACCTGTAGCACCTAATTGAACATGAGGTTTGCCGCACCAGAGTCTGCTACAGACTGAAGACGTTTCAAGCATATTCTAGTGACCCCTTCTTCACCCATACCCAGCATCTTTCCTAACCAATTAAAGGCAAATTTTAGGATGTTATGTGCCGTTGAGATTCGACCTAGCTCCAGTCGCCACCTCTTCACAATATCTTAACTCCCAAATCCCTATGGCATAGAAGAGAAAATATAAGACAATGCCTTGTAGGAGGACCTACAATGTTGAACCTATTGCAATCTTTACAGCAGCCGCCCTTTCGGTACAGGCCAGAGTGAAAGTGCCTGAGATCCAGAATACCTTGCCTACGTAATTATAGTTTTAACTATCTTCAACTGGTTTCAATCCAACGTGAAATTCGGAATCGAAAGCTTGCTCTTCGTATGGACGACCGTGGTCTTCGCCTTAGATGTATTGATCTCCAGATGGTTGATTTTACAGTATTCAGCAAGGGTATTTATTTTCCTTTGGAGATAAAGACGAGAGTCAGCAAGCAACACGATGTCATCCACATAGGCCAGTAGAAAAACCTCAATTAAATGATCAACTGAGATTCCCCTCAGTCCTTGATTCAGCAAAAAGTCTTCCAGGTCACTAATTGTCAAAAAGAGACCAGACTAAGCAACTCACTTTGCAGAGCACCACAATTAACGTCCACCGGAGTATACAAGGCCCTCCGAGGTGCGAATTGATACCCTATCCGCGTTGTACAGACACTTCACAATTTTAATCAATTTTGTGCTGACATCCAAACTCAGTAATTTTCTCCACAGTAGATTGTAATTTACTAAAGATAAGGCTCTTTAAAAATCTACAAAGTATGCAAAGATTTTGCGCCCAGGGGTGGAGAGATGTGTCTAGATTAAAGAACTCAAAACGCTGTGACACATTTATCCACTCCACCTGTCTATTCAGAAGGATCCGTTTAATTATCTTGGCTATACTGTTTACAAGCGCGATATTCCTACATGAGCCAGTATCCTCTTTATCATCATTCTTGTAGATCATGCACGTAAGGGTATCCCCCAGGAAAAGGGTACCCCCTCATTCTCCCAGACCTTCAAGGTGATCCATACACAACTCCGGAAGAGCCATGATTGCAACTCAATTTCATTGCCAATCGCCAAACTAGGATTAACAAAATTAACTGCCTTCCCGAAATTAGTGGATTCTCTGGCTGCTTCAAGAGCATTCTGCAAATACTTCTCGTAGGCCATCTTCTTTGAACTTAAAAAAGCAATATGAGCCGCTTTGTCTGCATTAAATTTAAGGATGTCTTCTTACGTGAACTCTGGCCTCTTACACACCTTTAGACTTTTTTCACACTCGGCTTTTTGGCTTTAAAGCTCACACACGGTTTACAATTCATTCCCGGCCCGAAGTCGCAGCTGTAATATAGAGAGAGTTAAGCTTCTCGTTCACAGTTGTTAACCCCCTCTTAATTGCATCGTCGAAAGATATCATTTCAACGCAGAGTGGGAGGTGATAAACACGTATAGCAATAGGGACCATTTTAAAATCTTTAATTATTTTGTTTTGAAGTAAGAACGCAAGCCGCGAGATCGATGGTACTCCCACTTCTGGCGGAAAAGCCAGAGAGGCTAGCCGAGCAAACACCATTGATTCTGCGTTACAGTAAAACAAAATCATGTGCTTCTAGGCATTCCACTAAAGCATATCTCTTTTTACAAACTAGACGGTCTAAAACAGACATCGCTGCGCTTGCACCTACCCCAGGCGGAACCGCCTCCTCAGATATCTGATTTAGAGCCCCAATTTGCCCTTTAAAATCCTCAAACAAATTTACAGGTAAAGAAGAACGTACCTGCTCCAACTTAGCTAGAAGAGAGTCCAAATTTTGGCAAATTACATCTTTATCAATGCCAGGCTTAAAATAAATAAGGCTCAATTCAAATTGTAAGACGGAAGTGGTGCATTTTATAAAAATCTAGTCATGGGAAATGTCTGTTGCTTCGCAAGTATACCGTTGCTGGTCTAAAAACACCACTAAACCACCGCTAGCTCTGCCAAATTTACTCAATCTTTTGGGCTAGCCGTAAAAAATCCATGGTGAGGTATCCAGGAGGGGGGGGGGAAGGGGGGGGTACAGGAGGCTCCGACAGCCACGTCTCGCACACACACAGGATATCTGACTCCAGCTGGAAACATCGAAATGTCACTTTGATTTGAGAAACTGTGCGCATTCTAAAAGACGATCTGAGGCCTACTGTTCCCCATTTTGAGTATGGGATTATTTACTCTTCTGAAGAGAGGTTCTTCCACCTCTCTTAGGCCTACCTCTTTGCTTTCTGGTGGTACTCTTCGCCTCGAAAAATATATCCGCTGGGTTTGCGGGAGTTTTTAACATCATGGATCGGATATCCTCTTTAGAGAGAGTCTCTCCGTCAGATACTAAGTCTCTGTCTCTAACTGGGACCTCATAGCCACGGGCAGAAACATCCTCGTCTCTATCCGCACTTTTCTTTCTATCCTCTCCAGTTTTAACATGTCACTCGTTACCGAAAGACAAAGCTTGGCTGATTCCACCACCACTGAATCCATATTAACCTTGGAAAATACTTCCGGAACAAATGCAGCAAGATCCCTGCTGAGGGGATCCGAGTCCTTAAAGTTATGAACGATTACGTTCTTATCTCAGGTATACCTCCTTAGCTGAAACATCTCCTCTTTAAGAAGTTTAACATCCCCTTCCAGCAAAGTATTTCTTTTTCAAAGTTCATCGTTTCAAACCTTCAGGGCCTCTGCTTCACCTCTCAAAAGCTCAAGATCGCTCTTAATCTGAACCACCAAGCTCTGCCGTAGGGCCATATCAGCTTTTGTTGAAGATGTGTCTTCTTTAAGAGAAGACAACAGACCTTCGAAACGATTTATGTCAACAGGCGGTGAACAAGGGTCTCCGATTAGGCCAACAGCCTAACTAAACCCAATCAGGTATCCACGGAGGGAACACCTTAGCCTTTCGTATGAGAAAGAAAGTGAAAGTAAAAGTGAAAGAAAGTGAAAAATAAATATAAAGCAGCATAAAAATGGGTTTAATGTCTAAATGAAAATTACAGTTTAATGCTTTTTACGCTATGAATACCTTATTAATTATTACCTGCTTCTTTCACAGTATTAAATTAAGTAAATCTTGAATTGTAGTTTCTTTTGATTGAGTAAGATAAATTTATTATTTGCTTCAAGTTTATCTAATTATTCATTCGTCATAATTTTTTTATAATAAAAATTTGTGAATGTTTAAAAGACGTCCATTCAAGTGACATTATTTTTTGAAAGTTTTTCGACGTTAAATGAACACCTGAATTCTGATTACAAAATCACTTGCGAATATACGTTTATTTTTCCTATAATAGTTTAAAATGTTATACATAACTCAAATTCTGAAAATGTAGAATAAAAATTGTTTGAATGATTCACTAAAAATAATTCCTTAATGCTTTTTATAACATAAAAATGTTATAAAAAAGTTCATTTATATTTATAATACTCATATTCTAGTTAAAGAATTTTTTTAAATTGATAAAAATATTTGTTTAATGCTTTACTTGTATTAAGTAATTAATTATTTATCAGCTGAATAATTTTTTTATAATATTAAATGACATACAGGTTGAATTTAAATTTTTATAAAAATATAAAGTAGAAATTATTTTAATGTATCAGTAAATAATTGATAGTTGATTTTTACGTTGTAAACTTGTTTAAAGAGCGGTTGACCATTGCTTGTCGGCTGACATTGCAAGTTGCCGGGCTCTCTTTTCTTCGATTTTGCCACGGCCCTGTTTAACTACTTTTCCGAGAATTTCGACCAAATTAAC
>JAAAKG020176793.1:18718-52652 GCA_010014905.2 Druon quercuslanigerum | reverse complement strand
AATTAATAACTAAATAATTAATGTTTTCAGGTTTTTGTTTATGATTCTTTACAGAAAAACAATAATTATAACACAATTACAATTTACAATTTAGAAGTTGTAATCTACAAAAAAGAATACTTTTTTACCAAAAAGTAGACTTTTCAAAAAAATTCATCAAGTTTCTTTTAAGTAATTTTTTTTAACTTATAAAATATACGCTATAAAGTTTAAATAAAACATATGTTTATTAAATTTGTTTAAAAGATCACAGAATGTATCAACTAATTATGAATTTTGCTTAAATTAACATGAAGTTCCCAATTAAGAAGACTGACATAAAACAACGAATTTTTGCTTCCACAGATGCCCGGATCATGCATTTGTTTATTAAATTTGCTTAAAAAATTATAAAATTGAACAAGAAATTAATAATTTTGTTGAAATGATCATTAAGTTCCAAATTAGAAAAATTAACATCGAATTTATATGTCAATAAATTTCGGATTAATGCATTTTTTCTTCAGATTTGTTTTTAAAAATAATTAAATTTATCAACTAATTATAAATGTTGCTTAAATTCTCATGAATTTCCCAACTGAAGGTCCGGCATTTAAAAAAAGAGAATTTAACTACTAAAAATGAGCGGAAAATGCATTTGTTAATTAAAGATGTTTAAAAAAGAATCATAAAGGTAATCAACAAATTATGAATTTTTCTAAAATTATCATAAAGTTCCTTGTTTAAAAAAAATTGACATAAAAAAAATTTTCTGTACAAAAATTGCACATCGTATATTATATCTGCCAAGTATTAAAAAGATTGATCAACTAATTTTTGAGGAATTGAATTTTACAAAAAAACGTAATCAACTTTCTGTTGCAAAAATAAATAATAAACAAATTAATTTTTATAGTGGGTTTTAAATTCGAAACCACCAATTTTTGAAAAAATGTAAAAAAGCACTTTTTACTAACTTTTTGTAAATTGAAGTTTATTTACATTTTAAAAAAAACCTTCAAGGAATAATTTTCACCCTAAAGTTTTAATTTTAAATTCTAAACATCCCTGATTTTGTGCCCGGAAAAAGACCAAAAAAGTTTAAAATGGCAGTTTTATCTAAAATTCATGTTAAAGACGATATTTTTCGAACTTTTTCGACAAGTACTTGGAAACCCCATTTTGAATTGAAACCAATCTGATAAAATATAAACAATAGTGTATTATTTAAACAAATTAAATAAACAAATTCCTATTACCCGCAACAGAAATTCTCTATTTCTGTTGCGGGTAATTTTGTTTTTGGTAATTTAATTTTGGATGGGTAAAAAAAATTTATAAATCATGTTTACAATGTTTCCAGATTTTTTATTTTAGTTTATACAAGAGCAATTACATTTTTCATAAAAACCCAAATATGAAGGAAAAATCTAGAAGCTCTAAAAATTATAAACAATTTTTTTCAGCATTAAAAGGAAACCTTGCAGTGTGAAGGCGTTTTCAATTTATAATTCTGTTTCCACCCTAGTCAAAATACTTTAATGAAGAGCTGTTTTATCTCTGTTGTTTCTCTCTATGCGTTGTCACGCCTGAGTGAACAGATAGAAAACAGTATAGTGACAAAACAGTTTCAAGACCCTGGATTAATGAATTCTTCAGCCCCAAAACCGACAATAAATCCAGATTTGACTCTATTTTTAGAAAAATTCTGAGATATTTACCAAGTTTACGAAATCTTTTCTACAAGAAAAACCAAAAACAAATTATTTATATTATAACTGATATTGAAAGGATTTCTAAGTGACAATTTAAACAAGAAATTGCCTGAAATTACTTAAATAAAAATAAGACGTTACTAAATATTAATGCCTGCTTGAGCAATTTTAATCTTAAGTTAAAGGAAGAAATTATTTCCTCATGACAATTGCATTTATTTTGTAAGACAAATAAATCATGTCTCATAAAGGTGAATTCAAAAAATTAAAATCGCCGAAAGGATTACGTTTTACAGACTTCCCAAAGCGATTTGCGATCCGCAAAAAAGCGGCAATGCTGCCGGCAGGACAGGTAATATAGCGCAAGACATCCGTACACTCACCTCCTGATTACAGCTTACGAGTACAGGCCTTTTGCACATTTCCGGTCATAATTTCTGCAGCCATCATCTTTCACTCTTCATCTGACCCTAAATCGAATGTGTAAAAATTTGTTAAATTTTTAATTAAAATCTTTTTCACACTTTTTTCAACGATTCAAATATTTTAATACTATTCTGAATCTGAAAGTCATGCTGCTCTTTTGGCTAATTGTTGATTGGATAATATAACGTATCCGTCATTTCAAAAATCGAAATTTGAAGAGCCTTCATGATTTGGAAAATTTAAATTTTTCGAATGTTTTGAAGATATTTTACGATGTATTACGAAATACCTAGATCATTTTTATAGATCTATGAGGATTTTTAAAATTTACGAAATTGAATGAATTTCGAGGGAGTTAAAATATTTTAACCCATTTTGTACAATTTGATAAAAATTAGTATTTCCAAAACTACTGAGGAATTTTAGAAAATTGTAAAGAATTTTTTATTTTGTAAGAAATTTTTAAGATATATTGAACATTTTTACATGTTGTACGGGATTACCCAGATTAAAGGAATTAAAAAAATATTGAAGCATCTTAAAGAATATAAAGCTTATTTTATTTCTAAAATATCAAATAACAATCAAAATTGAAACAATAAGATTTTTATTATAAAAAATATTTAATAATAAAAATAAGTTTAATAAAAGTTTTCAATAATAAAAAAAACTAACTTTCTACTAAACATTTGAATATCGTACAAGAAATTAGAATTTTCAACCAAGCAGTTAAATTTTTGATTATGTAATTAAATTCTCCCTGAAAAAATTTAACAATAAAAATTAATTTTTAGCAAAGTAGTTCAATGTTACACCCTACAGATAAATTTTTTAGTAAAATTATTATAAATTTTCGACAAAAAAAAAATTTTTTCAAGAAGGCAGTTCAACTTTCAAACCAAATATTTGAATTTCACAACTAAAAATATTAATTTGTAACAAAAGTATAATGTTTAAGATTAAATGAAAATTAAACAAACAGTTACATTTTCAAACAAAAAGGTGAATTTTTAATCAGAACAGATGAATTTATAAACAAAAAATTACAGTTTTTAACAAAAAGATGAATTTTCAACTAAGATGATTAATTTTCTACTAAAAAATACGCATTCTCAACAACAACAAAAATTGTTAGCAAAATAATTGCAATTTTTAAATAAAAGAATAATTTGTTACAAAAATACTAATTTTCTGCAAAGTACAGAAATCTTTAACCAAATATTTAAATTTTTAAAGTAAAAGGGTTAATTATCAACAAAAAATGCAATAGTTAAATTTTCGTTAAGGAAAATCATTTTTTTTTTTATTCATTTTCTATAAAGCAATTGAATTATCTACCAAATTTTTGAATTTTTAACACAGACAGGCGAATTTTCTACAACGATGTTGAATTTTTAACAAAATAATAAAATTTCTACTTTGGAAAATTAATTTTTAACAAATCAACAATAATTTTTAATAACAAGTTCAATTTCCAACCAAAGAAGAATTTTCAACTAAAATCATGAATTTTCAGCATAAAAAAATAATAATAATAATTTTTAAGACAGCAGTTCCACTTTTAATAACACAGTTAAATTTTCGGCCAAAAAAAATTATTTTTTAGCAAAAAATGTTATTATTGAATTTTTTACAAAAAAATACGATTTTAAACAAAAATTACATTTTGAACAAAAATTATGAATTTTACTTAAAAACAAAGATTTTTTAACCAATAAGATTAATTTTATACTAAAACAGATTATTTCGCAACAAATAAAAATATTAATAATTTTCAAGACAGAAGTTTAACTTTTAATAACACAGTTCAATTTTCGACCAAAAAGATTAATTTTTAACAAAAAATGTTATTTTTGAAATTTTTAACAAGGAATACGAATCTTCAAAAAAATTACATTTTGAACAAAAATTATGAATTTTCAACTTAAAAAAAAAGATTTTTTAACCAACAAGATTAATTTTAAACTAAAACAGATTGATTTGCAACAAATTTTTTACGAAAAAATACGAATTTACTACAAAATACACCAATTTTTAACTAAATATTTTATTTCAATTTTTATTCAAATATTTGAATTTTGACAAAAAATACGAATCATCGTCATAATACATAAATTTTTAAACAAATTAAAAAATTTAAGCAAATAGGATTAGTTTTTTAACAATAAATACGACCTTTAACCAAGTACTTGAATTTTTGACCTAAAAATATAAATTTTCTACACGAAAAAAAAAATTTCATGTTAAAATGTTCAAAAAAATAGTTGAGTTGAAGAAAAAAATATAATTTTCGGCCAAGAAAAAATTTTAAACTTATAATGATAACTTTTTGAAAATTTTTTTCAATTTTAAACAAAATAATTAAATTTTCAACTAAATAATACCCTTTTAACAACAAAAATAGGAAGATTTAACATAAAATTTAAAAGTAGACTTTTAACCGAAGAAAATAAGCTTTCAATTTGAATTTACAATTTAAAAAAAAAACAGTAAAAATTTAAAATACCCTGAGAAAGATAGAAATTTTTATCGTCTTGAGTAAGGAATAATAGTTTAAATTAATATTAAAGTTTATTTTTAGTGCTTTTAAAGTATAAGGTGTATTTTTTTAAATATTGCTTTCGTTTTGCAACATTGCTCAGTTCGCTAATCAATCTTTTTAGTGAATATTGGCCTGCTATTTTTCAAAATTTAGGTTACTGTATTTAAATAACACGCTCCTTTTGCAATACTGCTCCGACCCAGTTGGCTGATCAATCTTTCTAGAAAGCAGCCCGGGAGAAGAACTTCATATCTAATGCTAAAAATAGTTTTAAAGAATTAATATTAAAATAATATTGCCACCCACTATTGGCCTACTGTTTTTTTTTTAAATTTACGTTACTATATTTAAATCAAGCGTTCCTTTTGCAATCCTGCTCCGACCCAGTTGGCTGATCAATCTTTCTAATAAGCAGCCCAGGCGAAGAGCTTTATATCTCATCACAAAAACAGTTGAACAATTGATGTATTATTAAAATAATTGCTTCTTACGATTATCCTACTATTTTTCAAAACATACGTTACTATGACGTCCCAGCTTGCTCATCAATCTTTCTAGAAAGCGGCACAGGTAGAGCTTAATATCTGATAACAAAAACAGTTCAAAAATCGATTTATTATTAAAATAATATTGCGTCCCACTATTTTACTACTATTTTTCAAAATATACGTTACTATATTCAGCTAAAACTTTTGTCTTGCAACACTGCCCCTACCCACGTTGCTGATCAATCTGTCTAGAAAGTACCCCGGGTGAAGAGCTTCATATCTGATTTCAAAAACAGTTTAAAGATCGATTTATTATTAAAATAATATTGCGTCCCACTTTTGGCCTACTATTTTTCAAAATGTACGTTACTATATTCAAATAAATCGTCCGCTTTGCTACACTGCCTTACCCAGTCTGTTGATCAATCTTTCAAGCAAGTATGCCAGGTAAAGAGCTTAATATTTGGTAACAAAAACAGTTAGAACATCGATTTAATATTAGAATAATATTGTGTCTCACGATTGTCCTACTTTTTCAAAATGGACGTTACTATATTAAAATAAAACGTCTGTTTTGCAACACTGCTCCTACCCAGTTCGCTGATCAATCTTTCTAGAAAGCAGCTCAGGTGAAGAGCTTCATACCTGGAAACATCGATTTAAGATTAAAATAATATTGCGTCTATTTTCTATTGCCCTACTATTTTTTAACCTCTATGTTACTATATTCAAATAAAACGTTCTTCTTGCAACACTTCTCCGACCCAGTTCACTGATCAATCTTTCCAGTAAGCAGTCCAGGAAGACTTTCATATCTGATAACGAATACAGTTAAAAAATATTTAATATTAAAATAATATTCCGTGCCACTATTATCCTACTATTTTTCAAAATGTACATCAGTATATTCAAATAAAACGTTTGTTTTTCAACACCACTTCGACCCAGCTCGCTGAACAATCTTTCTAGAACGAGTCACTATTCCTACTATTTTTTTAAATGTACGTTACTGTATTCAGCTAAAATGTTCGTCTTGCAACGCTGCTCCTACCCAGCTTGCTGATCAATCTTTCTAGAAAGCACCCCAGGTGAAGAGCTTCATATCTGATTTCAAAAACAGTTAAAAGACCGATTGATTATTAAAATAATATTGCGTCCCACTTTTTGCCTACAATTTTTTTAAATGTACGTAACTATAATCAAATAGAACGTTCGTTTTTCAACACCACTCTGACCCAGCTCGCTGATCAATCTTTCTAGAAGGCAGCACTATTCCTACTATTTTTTAAAATGTACGTTACTGTATTCAGCTAAAATTTTCGTCTTGCAAAGCTGCTTCTACCCAGCTTGCTGATCAATCTTTCTAGAAAGCACCCATGGTGAAGAGCTTCATATCTGATTTTAAAAACAATTTAAAGATCGATTTATTATTTAAATAATATTGCGCCCCACTTTTTGCCTACTATTTTTCAAAACATACGTTACTATAATCAATTAGAACGTTCGTTTTCCAGCGTTACTCCGACCCAGCTCTCTGATCAATCTTTCTAGAAAGCGTCACTATTCCTACTATTTTTTAAAATGTACGTTACTGTATTCAGTTAAAATTTTCGTCTTGCAACGCTGCTCCTACCCAGCTTGCTGATCAATCTTTCTAGAAAGCACCCACGGGGAAGAGCTTCATATCTGATTTTAAAAACAATTTAAAGATCGATTTATTATTTAAATAATATTGCGCCCCACTTTTTGCCTACTATTTTTCAAAACATACGTTACTATAATCAATTAGAACGTTCGTTTTCCAGCGTTACTCCGACCCAGCTCTCTGATCAATCTTTCTAGAAAGCGTCACTATTCCTACTATTTTTTAAAATGTACGTTACTGTATTCAGCTAAAATGTCCGTCTTGCAACGCTGATCCTACCCAGCTTGCTGATCAATCTTTCTAGAAAGCACCGACGGTGAAGAGCTCCATATCTGATTTTAGAAACAGTTTAAAGATCGATTTCTTATTAAAATAATATTGCGTCCCACTTTTTGCCTACTATTTTTCAAAATGTACGTTACTATATTCAAATAAAACGTTCTTTGTTACAACACTGCTTCGACCCATTTCGCTGATCAATCTTTCTAGAAAGCACCTCAGAAAAAGAGCCTCATATCTAATAACAAAAACAGGTTTAAAAAGATTTATTAATAAAATAATATTTCGTCACAGTATTATCCACCTGTTTTTCAAACATTTTTCTACTTTAATACTAATTTGAATTCTACTATAATTCCGAAGCCTGTTATTTTTACCGGAAAATGCTAGTTATGGGTTCGCTGAAATGTAACATTTAAAGAGAATAAAGTCTGAAGTCGTTAAAACAAGATTTAAGACCCTAATATTGTTGCAAGAAAAAAAATTTAAGATCTGGTTCTGGATGGTGCAAATCGACAATAAAGATGGTCCCAGAACTCGGTAAAATCGCTATTGCGTAGACTCAATTGGCACATCGGATTTAAGGCTTCATCGATTCGAAAAGTGAAATTCAGTCGTGCTTAGTCGATTCGAAGCGTGGAGACCTCAATTTGTGGCGCAATTCACGAAATTCTTGAAATTTGTCCAAAATAGAAAATAGTTGAAGAATGCATTGTTTGTTACTAAAAATTTACACTATTGCAAAGTGGAAAAAAATGTAAACAACAATTTTTGTTATTTAATAATAATCTTTAAATTTTTTCTCTTTACTTTTCAGTAATTCCATTTCTTTTAAGATTTTAAAAACGGGCCATAATATAATTTAATGACTAACTGAAACTAATGTCCATTAAAATAAAGTAAAAAAAAAAATTTATTTTATTTTAAACAAAGCCTTTAGAATTAATTTTTTTTTAATGTTTAAAATGTTTTTTATAACTAATAACTATTGTCATTATAATAAAATATGACAGCAAGAAGTCTATTCATTAAAAAATTGATGGATAATCATTATTTCAAAATACTGATTTTCGTAAAATAATTAATTTATTTAATTAAAAGTGAAGACACTATACGTGCATATAATTCAAAATTAAAATTAATTATTATTTTTATTTTTGTTTACAATTAAGTTTTTTATTAAACTTTTGTACATAATTAATATTTTATATCACTATGAGAAATATGATAAATAAAAAGACTACTGATAATTGAATGTTTAAATAATTTTTTTATTAACAATTTATTGTTTATATCAATTTTCTCCTATATTAGAGCTAGAAAGTCGCGTTTATTTTAATTATTTAATTTTGTTTCAGCACATGCAAACAATGTATTATTATTTATAATAATATTCTTTTAGAGTAATACTCGAAAGTATAATTGTTTAAATTATTTCTTATTCATTTTAATAATATTTTCTTAGATTATTGATCAAAAGTGTCGGATTTTTCTGAAATTTACAAATTTTTCACAATTTTGTAGGTAAAATTAAATAATAATTACTGAAAGTAAAGAAAGAATTATTTTAAACAATTTATTATTTTTTAAACTATTTTTCCTTAGAGTAATGCTAGAAAGATGCAGTTTTTTCTAGAAATTTCCAACTTTTTTATTTTTCCACTCAGTGGAAGTTAATATTTAATAGAAAATTCAGAAGAAAAAAATTGTTTAAACAAATCGTTATTGCTTATAACTATATTCGCTTAGAGTATCGCTAGAAAGTTCCGTTCGTTCAGAACTTTTCAACTTTTTATCAACTTTTCACTTAAAGTGAGGTAATAGTTAATGTAAGAAAATAAGATCACTATTTTATAATTTTATTATTATTATTATTAATATTTATAACCTTCTCTTAGAATAAAAATAAAAATTGGGGGGTTTTCTGATATTTACATTGAGAAGGAACGTTGCGGGAAAAAGGATTTGGTTGTATTTTCACTTTTTACATAATTAAAAAAAATTTACTGGAAAAGGGGCCGGACTGTGTTTTCACTCTTGCTAAGACTTTTTCCCATTACTAAAAATGTGATTCAATTGTATTTTCGCTTTTCACATAGTAAAAAAAATGTTACTGAAAATGGGATATGGTTGTGTTTTCGTTTTTCACATGATTAAAAAAAATCTACTGAAAAAGGGGAAAGGCTATTTTCTCTCAGGACTAGCCTTTTATTATTATTAAGAATATGAAATTTGGTTGTATTTTCACTTTTCACATAATAAAAAGAAAGGTCAGTGAAAATGGGATATTGTTGTATTTTCACTTTTCGCATAATAAAAATAAAAGTTACTGGAAAAGGAGTAAGAGTGAATTAGGCTATTGGAAAAGGGGTAAGGCTGTGTTTTCTTTTTCGCCTACTCTTTTTTTATTACTAAAAATAAGAAATATGGTGGTATTCTCATTTTTTAAATGATAAAAAGAAAGTTTACTGAAAATGGGATATGGTTATATTTTCGCTATAGTAAAATAATAATAAAAATAAGAAATATAGTTGTATTTTTACTTGTTACATAATAAAAAGAATAGTTACTGGAAAAGGAGTAAGAGTGTATTACGCTAGTGGAAAATGGGTAATCATGTATTTTCTCTCCAGCCTGCCCTTTTTTCATTACTAAAAATAAGAAATATGGTGGTATTCTCATTTTTTAAATGATAAAAAGAAAGTTTACTGAAAATGGGATATGGTTATATTTTCGCTATAGTAAAATAATAATAAAAATAAGAAATATAGTTGTATTTTTACTTGTTACATAATAAAAAGAATAGTTACTGGAAAAGGAGTAAGAGTGTATTACGCTACTGGAAAAGGGGTAATAAAGTATTTTCTCTCCAGCCTACCCTTTTTTCATTACTAAAAATAAGAAATATGGTGGTCTTCTCATTTTTTAAATGATGAAAAGAAAGTTTACTGGAAATTGGATATGGTTATATTTTCAATTTTAGCATAATAATACCAGATTGAAATAATAATAAAAATAAGAAATATATTTTTATTTTTACTTTCGCATGATAGAAAGAAAAGTTACTTAAAATGATATATGGTTATATATCCACTTTTCACACAATAAAAAGAAATGTTACTGAAAATGGGATATGGTTATATTTTGTACTTTCGCATAATGAAAAAAAAAGTTACTGGAAAAGGAGTAAGAGTGTATTAGGCTAATGGAAAAGGGGTAATGCTGTGTTTTCTCTTCCATAAACCCTTTTTTTTATTACTAAAAATAAGATATAAGTCTGTATTTTCACTTTTCACATGATTAAAAGAAAAGTTATTAAATATAGGATATGGTTATATTTTCACTTTTCAGATAATAAAAAGAAAAGTTTCTGGGAGAGGGGTAAGAGTATTTAGGCTACTGGAAGAGGGGCAAGGTTATTTTCTCTCACGACTACCCTGTTCTTATTATTACAAATATGAAATTTGGTTGTATTTTCACTTTTTACATAATAAAAAGAAAGGTTACTGAAAATGGGATATGGTTGCATTTTCACTATTCGCATAATGAAAATAGAAGTTACTGGAGAAGGGGTAATAATGTGTTAGTCTACTGGAAAAGGGGTAAGGCTGTTTTTGCACGCCTACCCTTTTCGCCATTACAAAAAATAAGAAATGTGGTTATATTTTCACTTTTCACATAATAAAAACAAAGGTTACTAAAAATGGGATACGGATATATTTTCAATTTTTGGACAATAAGAAAAAGATGACTGAAAATGGGATATGGTTGCGTTTTAACTTTTTACTTAATAAAAAGAAAGGTCAGTGAAAATGGGATATGTTTATATTTTAACTTGTCTCATAATAAAAAGTAAAGTTACTGGAAAAGGGGTAAGGTTTTTTTTTCTCTCACGTATATCTCTCTTCTCCATTACTAAAAATAAGAAATATGGTTGTATTTTTACTTTTCACGCAATAAAAAAGAAGGCTACTAAAAATGGAATGAGATTCTTTTTTCACTTTTCACACAATAAGATAAAGATTACTGATAATGGAATATGGGTGTAATTTCCCTTTTCAAACAATGAAAAGTAGGTTACTGTAAATGGGATATGGTTGTATTTTCAATTTTCGCGTAATGAATAGAAAAGATACTGGAAAATGGGTAAGAGTGCGTTAGCCTACTGGAAAAGGGGTTAGACTGTGTTTTCTGTCTCGCTTGCCCTTTTCTCTAGTGATATATGGTTATATTTTCACTTTTCACATTATAAAAAGAAATGTTACTGGAAATGGGATATGGTTGCATTTTCACTTTTCACATAATAAAAAGAAATGTCAATGAAAATGGGATATGGTTATATTGTCACCTTTCGGATAATCAAAAGAAAAGTTACTGAAAAGGAGTAGGAGTGTATAAGGCTACTGAAAAAGGGGTAATGCTATGTTTTCTCTCCCGTCTACCCTTTTTTTATTACTAAAAATAAGATATGAGGCTGTATTTTCACTTTTCACATGATTAAAAGAAAAGTTATTAAATATGGGATATGATTATATTTTCCCGTTTCAGATATTAAAAATAAGGTTTACTTAAATTGGGATATGGTTATATTTTAACTTTTCAGGTAATAAAAAGAATGGTTACTGAAAATGGGAAAGAGTTATATTTTCAGTTTCCGCATAATGAAAAGAAAAGTTACTGGGAAAGGGGTAAGAGTATGTTAGGCTACTGAAAAAGGGGCAAGGCTATTTTCCATCACGACTACCATTTTCTTATTATTAAGAATATGAATTTTGGTTGTATTTTCACTTTTCACATAATAAAAAGAAAGGTTACTGAAAATGGGATAGAATTGTATTTTCAATTTTCACATAATAAAAAGAAAGGTCAGTGAAAATAGGATATGATTATATTTTCACATTTCGCATTATGAAAAGAAAAGTTACTGAAGAAGGGGTAATAGTGTTTTAGTCTACTGGAAAAGGGCTAAGGCTGTTTTTTTCACGCCTACTCTTTTCGTCATTACAAAAAATAAGAAATATGGTTGTATTTTCACTTGTCACATAATAAGAAAAACGTTACTGAAGATGGGATATGCTTATATTTTCATTTTTTGCATAATAAAAAGAAAGGTTACTGAAAATGGGATATCATTATATTTTCAATTTCACATAATATACAAATGATGCAATACAAAAGATACTGAAAAAGGGGTAAAAGTGTGTTATCCTACTTGAAAAGGAATAATGCTGTGTTTTTTTCACACCTAGTTTTTCTCCATTAATAAAATTGAGAAATCTGCTATTATTTACACTTTCTGTATAATATAAAGGAAGGATACTGAAAAGGGTCGAGGGATGTGTTGATCTACTGGAAAAGGGGTATGGGCCGTGATTGACAGGTGCAAATCTCAAAACGCCGGTGTCTTCCTTTTACTTCGCCTATTCGACTCAATATAAATCAAACTGTCTTTTTCAATTAAGAAGGAAAGGAATTTTCTATGAAGGTATTTTTAATATTCAACAATGATCCTTACGTAAGTTGCGAATGGCTCGCAAGAGAATATGAAGCCTAAAAGAAAATATAATTTATTGATTAAAAATGATAATTAAAGAAGGAAGTGGTTGCACACTTAGAGAATTATTGCGTAATGACCCAGTACCATTTTGAGAGGTGAACCGTCCCAGATTGGCGAGATTATCTATTGTGTTGGTGTCTCCTCAGGGTCGATTGTCGCTCGTGATATTTCAGCAGGATCTAAAAGGCGGGTCGGAATTCGCGCGTTGTCGCGACTCGCGACGATGGATGCTCCCTTCGCATTCTATTATGTACGATGACTTTTATTTTTTTATTTCCACAGGGTGACAGGAACACGTGTAGGTACACGTGTGTGCATCTTAAGACCCATCATTAGTCGCCTACGCGCGAATACCCGAGGAGGACGATGACGAGGACCCAACTCTCAGGATAGCTTATTGTCGCAACAAAGGGGACAGTGATTGTGTCAGACAGAGTCTCAGACTCGTAAACACCGGAAGCAACGCTTTCCCGTCAATGGAAGACAACAAGAATTTTTATGCATTCATCTTCCTCACACGAACAGGAATCGAAAATGGGAAAAGGTTTCTAGCCCATTGAGACTTTAATCAGGTTCTAATCGCCTTCTTCTCTTCTATCCTCATCACTTCTATCCTATCCTCTTTAAGCCTCTCCTCTTTGATCCTCTCCGCTTCTATGCTCTACTCCCCTATTCGCTCCTCTTCTATCATTTTCTCTTTTATCGTCTCCTTTTCTATCATCTCTTCTTCTAGCTTCTTCTCTTCTATCCTCGACTCTTCTATCTTTTCTTCTTTCCTTTCCTCTTCTATCCTCTCCTCTTCTGGTTTCTCCTCTTTAAACATCTCCTTTTCTATCCTCTCCTCTTCTATCTTGTCCTTTCCCTTTCTCTTTTATGATCTACTCTTTTTTCCTTACCTCGATTATCTGTTTCTTCCATCTTCTCTTCTATGCTCTACTCTTCTGTGCTCTCCAGTTCTATCTTCTATCGACTCCTCTTCTATCATCTTTCTTTTGTCTCTTTCTCTTCTATTGTCTCCTCTTCTATCCTCTTCTATGCTCTACTCTTTTGTCCGGTCCTTTTCTATCTGCTTCTTTCATCTCCTCTTCTATGCTCTACTGTTCTACTGTTCTCTTCTCTCCTATTCTTTCCTCTTTTTTCGTCTCCTCTACTCTCCCATCTTTTCTTCTGTATTCTCCTCTTCTAAATTCTCCTCTTCTTTCTTCTCCTTTACCCTTTTATCCTTTTCTCTCCTATCCTTTCCTCTTCAATCCTCTTCTCTTCAATCCTCTCTTCTTCCATCCTCTCCTCATTTATCCTCTCTTCTTCTATCCTCTCCTCTTCTATTTTCTTTATTCCCCTGCTCTTCTATGCTCTATTCTTTTATCCTCTCCTCTTCTATCTGCTTCTTCCGTTTCCCCTTCTATGCTCTACTTTTCTGTCTTCTTCCCTTCTATCCTTTCCTCTTCTATCATCTTCTTTTTTATCATCACTTCCTCTAGCCTCTTTTCTTGTAGTCTCTCCTCTTCTAGGCTCTCTAGTTCAATCCTCTCCTCTTCTATCCTCTCCTCTTCTAGTCTCTTCTCTTTTAGCCTCTCGTCTTCGATCCCTCCTTTCCCCTCCTATCCTCTTCTATCTTCTTCTTTCATCTCATCTTAATGCACTACTCTTCTGTCATCTCCCTTCCTATCCTCCCCTTTTCTATCCTCTCCTCTTCTATCCTACTCTTTTCTCTCTTCTATCGTCTTCTCTTCTACCATATCTTCTTCTAGCCTCTTCTTTTCTATTCTCGACTCCTCTATCTTTTCTTCTGTCCCTTCCTCTTCTATCTTCACCTCTTGTAACTTCTCCACTTCTACTATTTCCTTTTCTTTCCTCTCCTCTACTCTTCCATCATTTTCTTTGCTATCCTTTTCTCTTCTATCATTTCCTTTTCCGTCCTCTCTTCTTACATCCTCTCCTGTGCTAGCTACTATATATATGTGTGTGTGTGTGTGTGTGTGTGTGTGTATGTGTGTATATATTTATTTATTTGTTTATATATAAGCAACTTTTAGTTGAAAATTAATTTCTTTTAACTGAGGGTTTAACTATTTTTTATGTTTTTATTTCTTCACTAAAAAATATTTTTGAGTTGAAAACTTTATTTATTTTTTTTTAATATTTAATGTTCTTAAAAATTCAACAATTTGGTTGAAAGTTGATCAACATTTCTTAACATTGTTTTTTTGTACATTCAATTTTTATTTAAAAAAAAAATAGATAATATAAAATATTTTTTATTTCAAACGTCATTTCTTTTTATTAAAACATTTTGTAGAAAAACCAAATTTTTACTTAAAAATTATTTCTTCCTTTGGTTGAGGATGCAAATACTTGGTTGAAAGTTTATCAACTTTGTTACAAATTTTGTAAGATTTGTCATTTTAGTTGATGTGTTAGCTCTTGGGTTGAAAATTACCTATGTTGTTGTTAATTGTATTATTAATTCTTTTATTTATTGATTTGAACTGTTTCTTAAAACTGAAAATTTAACTGTTTCCTTTAATCCTTTCCTCTTCTATCTTCTCTTTTTCTATCCTCACTTCCTCTAGCCTCTCCTCTTCTATCCTTGGCTCTTCTATCTTCTCTTTTCTCTCTTCTCCTTCTATCTTCTCCTCTTCTTGCCTCTTCTCTTCTACCCTTTTCTCTTCTTTCTTCTCCTCTACTCTTCCATCTTCTCCTCTTTTATCCTTTCCTCTTCTATCCTCTCCTCTTCCACCCTTTCCCCTTCTATCCTCTTCTCTCCTATCCTTTTCCCTTCTATCGTCTCCTCTTCTATCATCTCTTCTTCTAGCCTCTTCTTTTCTATTCTCGACTCCTCTATCTTTTTTATATCTCTTCCTCTTCTATCTTCTCCTCTTTTAACCTCTCCTCTTCTACCCTTTCTTCTTCTTTCCTCTCCTTAACCGTCCTCTCTTTTCCCATCCTTTTCTATTCCATCCTCTCCTGTACTAGCCACTTGTTTTATAAATTCTCTTCTCTTATTTTCACCTTTTCTATCCTTTCCTCTTCCATTCTCTCCTCTTCTAGCCTCTTCTCTGTTCGCCTCTCCTCTTCTATCCTCTCCTCTTCTATTTTCTTCTTTCCCCTTCCCTTCTATCTATCGATCTATCTATCTATATAATATATATTTGTAAAACATTTTGTAGAAAAGCAACTTTTAGGTGAAAATAAATCTCTTTTTATTGAGGATTTCACTTTTTGTTATTTTTTGTTTCTTAACTCGTTTTTTTAAAAATATGTTATGTTCTTGGTTAAAAATGCCACACTTTGATAGAAAAGTAATCTGCATTGGTTGAAAATTCAACTACTTGGTTGAAAGTTTATTAACTTTGTTAGAAATTTTGCAAGATTCATCATTTTAGTTGAATCTTTTTTTTTCCTTCCTCTTCTATCTTCTCCTCTTCTCCCCTCTCCTTTTCTACCCTTTTCTCTTCTTCTCTTCTTCTCTATCATTTCCTCTTATATCCTTTTCTCTTCTATTCTCTCCTGTACTAGCCACTTCTTTTATACATTCTCTTCTTCTATCTTCCCCTTTTTTGTCCCTTCCTCTTTTATCCTCTCCTCTCCTATCATCTCCTCTTCTAACCTCTTCTCTCCTACCTTCTCCTCTTCTAACCTCAACTCTTCTATCTTCTCCACTTCTATCCTCTACTCTTCTATCCTATCCTGTCCGGGCATTATCCTATCCAAGCCCATGCTTTCGTATCTGATTCTGTCTCATGATCTCTTTCCCTTATCGATTCCCCCTACTTTCCCTCATTTTCCCGCCTCTATCTCATCTGCAACACTTCATATACTTCCCGTTCGCTTCTGCTCCTTTCTTTTATTCACCACCTTTCCCAACCTTCTATTTTTAAACTTCCTCTTCCTTCCGTACCGACACTTTCATTCTCTTGCTTTCCATTTCTTACTTCCCTCGACTTTATCCCCTCTACTGCGGTCTTCTCCCCTCTTTTGGATCTTTAAACGCTCAATTTGTCAAACTGAAGACCCCCCCCCCTCTCTCTCTGTGTTAAACAGGCCTTTAAAAAAATCATTTTTGTTTTTACAAATTCATCATTTTGGTTGAGCGTTCATCTCTTCAGTTAGAAACTTCACTATTTTTTTTTTAAATTCATTTTTTCCCTTGACCCAAAATAATTGTTTTTATTAGAAATTATTGCAGCATTACATTTTTAGTTAAAAATTAACTTCTTTTGGTAGGATTTTAATATTTTTGGGTTAAGTAGAAAATTAATTCTATTAACTGAAAATTCAACTATCATATTTTTAAATAAAAGTAGAAACTTAATTTATTTTTGCTAAAAATGCCACTGTTCGTTGAAGCAATAATTTTGGTTAAATTCAACTATTCATGATTCATAATTTTAGGTGAAATTTCAATTTTAAGTTTAAAAATTACAAATTTCTATTTTTTATTTTATTAGTTATTTATGTATAATAGACTGCCGTATGATAGAATACTTATCTGTTTTTGTTCAAAATTCAAGTACTTGGTCGAAAATTTTTAAAAATTGTTAAAAAGTTGTTGTTTTTTTTGTTGTTGTTAAAAATTCATCAATTTAGTAGAAATTTCATCTCTTGGGCTTTTTTTATTGAAATGTTTATTTGAATTAATAGACATTTTATATTTTATGGTTCAAAATGCAATTTTCGCGTTAAAAAATAATCTCCTTTGTTTGAGGATTTAACTATTTAGTAGAAAATTCGTCTTTTTTCCTTCAAACTTCCACGAATTCATTCTTTGTTGTATTTTATTTTGTTTATTTTTAAGGTTCATTTTTTTATTACTATTTTTTTTTAATGAAAATGTAACTATGTATTTCATTTTTATTTCAAATTTAATTTCTTTTAAATCAAACATTTTGTAGAAAAACAACTTTTAGTTAAAAATTCATTCTTTTGATTGAGGATTAATTTCTTTTGTTTCAGGATTCGAATACTTTGTAGAAATAATTTATTTTCGCTTAAGAATTTCACAAATTGGTTGACATTTTTCTTTCATTTTTTTATTCCTTGACTGAAAAATATTTTTGTGGTAAAAATTCGTCTTTCCTAAATATTTTATGTTTTTGATTAGAAAAGCCTATGTTTGTTAGAAAACTATGTAACATGTTTCCGTTAAAAATTTAACAATGTGGTTGAAAGTTGATCAACATATCTTAACTTTATTTTTTGTACATTTAATTTTCATTTTTTTAACTATTTTTTTAACTGAAAATTAAACAATTCCATTTTTGATTTTAATCATCATTTCTTTTTAATAAATGATTTTCTATCCTCTCCTCTCCTATCCTTTTCTCTTCTATCGTCTCCTCTTCTATCATCTCTTCTTCTAGCCTCTTCTCTTCTATTCTCAACTACTCTACCTTTTCTTCTATCCCTTCCTCTTATATCTTCTCCTCTTCTAACATCTCCTCTTCTACCCTTTTCTCTTCTTTTCTCTCTCCTACTCTTCCATCCTCTCCTCTTCTATCCTTTCCTCTTTTATCCTCCCCTCCTTCGTCCTCTCTTCTTCCATCCTCTCCTGTACAAGCCACTTATTTAATACATTCTCCTCTTCTATCTTCTCCTCTTCTAGCCTCTTCTCTTTTAGCCTCTTCTCTTTAGCCTCTTCTCTTCGATGCTCTACTCTTTTGTCCTCTCCTCTTCTATATAAATATAAGCAACTTTTAGTTGAAAATTAATCTCTTTTAATTAAATATTTTTGAGTTGAATACTCGTTTTTTTTAAATATTTAATGTTCTTGGTTTAAAATGCCTCTGTTTGAGAAAAAAAGTAATTTGTGTTGGTTGAAAATTTAACTGCTTGGTTGAAAGTTTATCAACTTTGTTAAAAATATTTTAAGATTCGTCAGTTTACTTAAAGTTTTAGCTCTTGGGTTGAAAATTACCTATTTTGTTGTTGATTTTATTATTCATTCTTTTATTTATTTATTTGAACTATTTCTTTGCACTGAAAATTTAACTATTCCGTTTTTCATTTCAAACTTTATTTCTCGTGATTAAACAATTCTGTAGAAAAGCAATTTTCATTTGAAAATTAATCTCTTGCTTGAGGATTCAACTATTTTGTAAAAAATTTGTCATTTTCGCTTAAAAATCTCACAAGCTTGTTGATATTTTTTTTAATTTCTTGACTGGAAAATATTTTTGAGCGGACAATTCGTCTTTCTTAAATATATTTGGTTTTTGGTTCAAAATTCCACTATTAAAAATTCAACTTTTTAGTAGAAAGTTGATCGTTTATTAAAGATTCATAATTTTAATTGCAATTTTTCCTATTGTTTTAAAAATTACCCATTTTGTTATTTATTTTATTATTATTATTATTTTTTAATATTTCTCTCAACTGAAATTAATCTTTTTATCAAATCTCCACGTTTGGAGACCCCGTGAATCAGAAAAAACGATTTTCACGAAGGCTTCTATCAGTCTGTCTGTCTGTCTGTATTCTGTAGGCACGATAACTTTCGAAAGATTGATCAGATTGGATTCCGTTTTAGCACACTTTTTTAGGGTCTAAAAAGAAGGGGCAAAGTTCGTTAACCATCTATTTTGGATAAAAATTCGAAAAATGAGCGCATTTTCAAAATATTTGAGATTACGGCTATTTATAGCACTCGGAAATTTTAAAAATTTATCCTCATTACTTTTTTTGATAAAATAAAAATTATCAAAGTTATAGCATTTTCAAAATCCAAAAAAATAAACCAAAATGAACATTTTAAGCCAAACAACGCACGATATCAAAAAATGTCACAAAAAAACGTTGATTTTTTAAAGCTTGAAAGATTATCATAACAACTTTTTGAATTTTGTAGAAAACTGTGCAAGATACGGAAAAAATTTTAATTAAAATTTTGATAAGACGCATATTTTTTGTTTTTATTCGTAAAAAACAACATTACAAATGAAAAATTAAAGTTTGGGACAAACGACACAAGCTGTGAAAAAATAGACAAAAGTCGCTTTTGGAAAAAATAGTGAAAACTCTTTTAAATTTGTCATGAATAATTTTTTATAGGACACGTAGTTTTCATTTCAATCGTAAAACATTATATTCAAAATTAAATTAAATTGAAAAATTAAAGTTGTTCATCCTAAAAGGATCTATAAATTTGTTATTATTCATTTTTAGATAGGACGTTTAGATTTTCTTTTAATTTTAAAAAATAAGATAAAAAATTTTTAATTAAATTCTTGGAAAAACGACACAAGTTTCAGTAGAATGTTTAATAATAATTTTTATTTTAACAGAATCCGCATTTTTTTAATGATAAAAATAATACAGTAAAATACTTTTGTTAAGGAATAATAAAAAAGCGTATTAAAAATGAGATTTCACAATATTATTTGTGTTAGTTAAAGCCCAAGGAGCTTTAACAAAAGAGAATTAACAATCTCCAAATAACGGTTGTCGCTGGTGTACCCTTTAATTTTAAAAGGCTTGCACATAAATGTGCGGTAAATATAAAGATCGAGCGCATCATCGAGCTCTAAGCGCGAAGACAATTTAATTACAAAATTCTTCTCCATTTGTTGCATTCGTCTGTTTGGTCAGTTTGAGGTATTTAGTTTGTTATTTGTGTAAGTAAGCCAACAATAAGTAAGACAGCAAATTGAGGAGTCATAATACGAGACCTTAGAATTGGCTGCTCGTGATCTGCTTTACCAGGTTGCACAACTACGCTCTCGATCGTCCTGACACAGTTCAGACTTAGGGCGTTCCGTAGTCGTAAAAACGTGATTCTTCGCTCTTCGACGATTCCTCTTTTTTGCAATCTTTGGTCCAGGTCACTCATCATTGGTTAGAAGGGCGAGAGGAATCACCTTCGGTTACTTTTTCTTTTCACGGAGAACGATTAATTAGGCCGATCTAGTCATGGACGTGAGAAACGATACCTACAACAGATTACTTTTACTTCCCAACAGCTTCCTAAAAATTTGTTTACCTACAATTCGATACTGATCTGTATTTTCTAGAGAAGCGAGAAAAAATCTGCCTCGGCAAGGATTTGAACCCGGAACGCCACTATTCCCGGGTGGAGCGTTAACCAACTACGCCAACTTTGTAGATAGTTTCTCGTTTCTTCTATATACACAGGAGTGGCATTGATCTGCATCTTTTTACATGTGAAATTTTAGTTATTAGTTTTAGTCTGAATAAATTTACTCATTTATTCATTCTGAATAAATAATAATTTACTTGGTCGAACAGGGTAAGTAAATAATTAATTTATGATATTAGATATTGGTGATTACTGGTCAAATAATTTTCTAGAGAAACGAGTAAAAATTTGCCTCTGTACGGATTTGAACCCGGAACGCCACTATTCCTGGGTGGAGCGTTGACTAACTACGCTACAGGTGCTTTAACAGATAGTTTCTCGTTTCTTCTATATTCACAGGAATGGCTTGGATCTGCATCTTTTTACATGTCAAATTTTAGTTATTAGTTCTAATCTGAATAAATTCACCGCATCTGAAAATAGTTTAAGAATTCAAGTCATTTGGTTGATCAAAGTAATTAATTAATTAATTTTTTATATTAGATACTGGCGATTACTGGTCAAGCAATTTTTTGTTAAAACGAGTAAAAACGTGCCTCAGCTCGGATTTGAACCCGGCACGCCACTATTCCTGGGTGGAGCGTTAACTAACTACGCAAAAGAGGATTCAGCAGATAGTTTCTCGTTTCTCCCATATGCACAGGAAACACTCGGGTCTGCAATTTTTTACAAGTGAAATTTTAGTGATTAGTTCTATTTTTTAAAAATTTACCGCATCTGAATATAGTTTAAGAAGTTATTTCATTTGGTCGACCAAGGTAATTAATTAATTAATTTCTGATATTACATATTGGTGATTACTGGTCAAATAATTTTCTAGAGAAACGAGTAAAAATATGCCTTAGTCCAGATTTGAACCCGGAACGCCACTATACCCGGATGGGGCGTTAACCAACTACGCCACCGGAGCGTCATCTTTAAAACTTTATTTTAAACTAGAATTAAACACTAAAATTATACAGATAACAAAGATACTGACCAGCGTTATCATGCAGATTTATCAGTTTCTCTAGAAAATTGTTTGGCCAGAAATTGACAATATCTAACATCAAAAATTAAATAGATAATTACCCGTTTCGAGAAAATAACCTAAATTAATAAATGATAGTCAGATCACCCGCGTTATCTTGCGGATTCGGGAGAAACGAGAGCCTATCTGCTGAAGCTTTAGTGGCGTAATTGGTTAACGCTCCACTCGGGAATAGTGGCGTCCCCGGTTCAAATCCAGGCGGAGGCACTTTCTTTTATCGTTTCTCTAGAAAATTAATTGACCAATAATTGGCAATATCTAGTATTAAAAATGTATTGTTTATTAATTATTTACTCGGTTTAAAATAATGACATCAATTAATAAATTTTATTAAGATTCGCTAATTTTATTCAGATTAGAATTATTCACTGAAGTTTCACAGGTCACAAAAATGCAGATGCGCTCTATCATGCGGATTTAGGAGAAACGAGAACCTATCTGCTGAATCTCAAGTGGCGTATTTGGTTAACGCTCCACTCGGGAATAGTGGCGTCCCCGGTTCAAATCCAGGCGGAGGCAATTTCTTTAATCGTTTCTCTAGAAAATTAATTGACCAATAATTGGCAATATCTAGTATTAAAAATGTATTGTTTATTAATTATTTACTCGTTTTAAAATAATGACATCAATTAATAAATTATATTAGGATTCGCTAATTTTATGCAGATTAGAATTAATCACTGAAGTTTCACAGGTTACAAAAATGCAGATGCGCTCTATCATGCGGATTTAGGAGAAACGAGAACCTGTCTGCTGAAGCTCAAGTGGCGTAATTGGTTAACGCTCCACTCGGGAGTAGTGGCGTCCCCGGTTCGAATCCGAGCATAAGCAGATTTTTTTATCGTTACTCCAGAAAATTATTTTACAAGCAATCGGCAATATCTAACGTCAGAAATTAATTAACGAATTAACCTAGTTGGCAAAATAACCATAATTATTAAATTTAACTATTTCGTTCAACGTTTTTTTTATAATTATGATTAGGCATTAGAAATTTGATTTTTTCAAAGAAAATTCATCTTCTTTTATTCAAAATTTAAACACTTGGTTAAAAGATAAACTCCTTTCTTACAAATTTAATTTATAGTTCAAAATTTATATTTTTTCTTACTGAAAGTTTAACTATTTTATTTTTGGTTCAAATTAATATTTTTAAATTTAAAATACAACTGCTTGGAAAAAAACTTATTTATTCTGTTGAAAATTCTCCCTTTTTGGTACAAAATAATTATTCTTGGTAAGAAAATAATCATTTTGAATAATAATACAGCTTGTTTAAACTCTTTTGTTGAAATTTTATATTTTTAGTTAAAGATTCATTACTTTAGTTAATAATTCTCATTATTACTTTTTTAGATAAAAATTCATCTATTTATTTAAAAAATAATGCCTTTTGTTGCAAGTTCACGTATTTGGCTTAAAATTTAATTATTTGATCAGAAATCTAATTATTTTGCTAAAAATTTAACAAATGCGTCAATAAGCCAATAATTGTTGTTTTTATTGAAATTCAAGTTGTCTGCCGAAAATTCATTTTGAATAAGAAATTTTAATATTTTCGTGAAAAATAAATTTTTTTGTTTAAAAGTTTATATATTCAGTTGAAAAATTCACTGCTTCTTTGGAAATTTTTTTTTTTTTTTAAATAATCTTTTTGATTAAAAATTCAATAATTTGACCATAAATTTAATTATTTTGTTGGAAAATCAACCATTTTTTAGAAAAACATCCTTTTTTATTAAAATTAAACTAATCTGTTAAAAATTCTTTTAAAGTTGAAAATTCAAGTCTTTTAGTAAAAAATATAACTGTTTGGTATAAAATTAATATTTTTTGATTGAACACTAAACTTTTTTTTAAAAAGTTCATCTTTTTCGGTATAAAATTAAAATATTTTGATAAAAATTAGTTTTTTTGTTGAACCAGTACTTAAATTTCCAAATAAAAAATATCAATTTCCCGTAAAACAGTTACATTTTCAAGAAAAAAAGATACATTTTGAATAAAAAAAAAGAAATTAAATTTGCATAAAAAATAAATATTTTAAGAAATAAATAAATTTTCTACCAAAAGTGTAATAGCATTAGTTTGAGTCGCAAAAATTAATTTTTATTAAAAGAAAAAATGCATTTTTTACAAAGCAATTGAATTTTAAACTGAAAATAAAAATTCTTAAAATAAATCCTAACTTTCAATACAAAATTTAAATTTGTAACCAAAAAGGAAAAATTGAATTTGCTATTAAAATTAGACATTTTCCATGGAAACGCAAATTTTGTTACAAAACAGACGAACTTTGAACTAAAATTATATTTTTTCAACTAGAATTGTTAAATTTTAAATTAATAAAAAATTATTTTTAATGAAGGACTTAAAGTTCCAACCAAGTACCTAAATTTTATCCAGAAAATTCAACTTTGTACTTAAATAATAAAGAAGTTTTCAACCGAAAATGGAAAAGTTTTATTTTTATTTAAAAATTATTCTTTTATTTAAACAAAAATTTATTTTATTTTATTCAGAAAATATTTTTTTCTTTTAAATGTCATTGTCAAACTAAATATTTGAATTTTCTACCAAAATAGTTGAATTTTCAACTCAAAAAGAATTTTCTGTATAAAAATTGAATTTCGATAAAAAAATGACTTGTAATTAAAATTGTTGATTTTTTAAGAAATTAATTAAATTTATAATGAAGTAATTGAAATTTCAACCAAAAAAACAAATTTTGTAAAAAAAAGAAGAACAGTTGGTTTTTGAACTCGAAAATTTTAAATTTTAAAAACTCGAACTTTTAAACAAGTTGTTTAATTTTCTAGCAAAATGGTTTGATTTTTAAAACAAAGATCTTTTTTTAACAGTAGATTTTTCTACCTGATAGCACTAATTTTTAACCGAATAGTAGAATTTTTTCTTCAAAATTGCTAAAAATATATTATAATAAAAAATAAAATAGTTTATTTTTTAAGCAAAAAACAATATTAATTTCAATAAAAATTATTCAAATTCAATAAAAAAGATGGTATTTCTTCAAAATTTCTTAATATTCTTCAAAAATTCTTGAATTTCTAAAAAGAAATATTAATTTTGCGGGAAAAATTTCAACCTAATTCAACAATATTAATAAATAATGGTTAACTGATTCTGTTAATAGTTACATATTCTCGAAATAGTTAAAAGCTTATAAATAATTTAAATTTAAAAGAAGCTTACATTTTCTGTAATTAGTTTTAGAGTTTATTAATAAACAAAAATTAAGAAAGGAAAGTTCAAATTTTAAAACAATGTATTAACTAAAAATTATTTGAAGGATTTTAGTGAGAATTGTAGTTTAATGTTTCTTATTTTATAAAATGATCAACTGATATGAGCTGAATAATTTTTTTCTATTATTAAATTGAATAAAGATTAAAATTTAGTTTCTTCAATTTTAGTAAAATAAATTAATTATTTACTTGTAGGTTATAAAATGAAACATATGGAAATATTTTTTCATTTTTTCCCTTTAATTAATATTAAAAGTCACTAATAAGTGAAATTTACAATAGTTGAGAAGATTAAAATCAAAAGTTATTTCAATGTTTGATTGAAAATTATAGTTTAATGCCTTAAAATTTTCTTAAAAATTTTTAAAGTTTAATATAATTTAAAAAAAACTTTAACTAAATTTAAGAGATATTAAGAAGTTTTGAAACAATTAAAAATTATAAAATATTTTTGGGCTTTTGTGAAAATTCAGGATAATGAATTCTTTAGGTTCCTAAAACAATTTCTTTCAATTTTTTAGTTTGAAAAATGAAATTTAGAAGAAAATTCACAAAGATTTAAAAACATTTTCAAACAATTCCGTAAATTATGAAAAAAAATTAGAAGATTTTAAAGCAAAATGTTTTTATTTCGTCACATTGAAAATTAAAAAATAAATCAAATTATTAAATTCCGTAAAGATTGCAAAGATTTAAGAAAAATAAAGAAGATTTTTAAACTGTTGAATGTTTAAAAAATGCAGATTTATGTTAAAGTTAAAAAAAAAGAAATCCAAATGTAAAAATGCGAACGTCTGGACACTAATATTTTTCTTAAAAATTAAAAAATGTAAAAAAATGTATACTTAAACTAAAATAACTTTAAAAGGTTTCAAGTGAATAAATAAATTTTATTCAATTTCCTAGTAAAATTTGTAATATTTTGAGTCGATTTATTACATTTTAAATAATTTTTTTAACATTTAAAGAAAAATTGCAGTCATCTAAAAATATTTTTAAGAATTTAAGAGGCATTTTATAGATTATAATTATTTTATAACTTTCAAGTATTTCCGAACATTCATAAAATATTTCTTAATTCTGTAAAACTTCTAGAAATAAAAAATATATTTTAAAACGGAAAGAAATTTTCCCATTATTTTGTAAAATCCTGTAAAATAATTTTTTTTTATTTACATTTTTTGTTGACACAGCTGAAATATTCAAAAATCTTTCCTAATTGTCTCATGAAAATTTTAAAATTAATATCTTATAATTAATCTTATTATTTTTTATCATTATCTCAAATTAATATCTTTAAAAAAACTTATTTTTATTCACAAAACTTCTATTAAATTTTTATAACTAATACATGAAAAATGTGACGTCACTGCATCATGGGGTGGGCTGGGGGGTCCTACTTTTTTCTACTTTTTTCCTACTTTGTTCTACCTTTTTCTATATTTTTCTACATTTTCAAATTTTTTTCTATTTTTTTTCTACTTTTTTCTACCTTTTTCTACTTTTTTCTACTTTTTTCCTATTTTTGTCCTACTTTTTTCCTTCTTTTTTTCTACTTTTTTCCTACTTTGTTCTGCCTTTTTCTAACTATTTCTACATTTTTCTACCTTTTTGTACCTTTTCTACATTTTTCTACACTTTTCTACATTTTCTAATTTTTTATATTTTTTTCTACTTTTTTCTACTTTTTTTCTAATTTTTTCTACTTTTTGTCTACTGTTTTTCTATTTTTGTCCTACTATTTTCCTACTTTTTTCTACTTTTTTCCTACTTTGTTCTACCTTTTTCTACATTTTTCTACATTTTCTAATTTTTTTCTATTTTTTTCTACTTTTTTCTACCTTTTTCTACTTTTTTCTACTTTTTTCCTATTTTTGTCCTACTTTTGTCCTACTTTTTTTCTACTTTTTTCCTACTTTGTTCTGCCTTTTTCTTACTTTTTCTACATTTTTGTACCTTTTCTACATTTTCTAATTTTTTATATTTTTTTCTCCTTTTTCTACTTTTTTTCTAATTTTTTCTACTTTTTTTCTAATTTTTCTACTTTTTGTCTACTGTTTTTCTATTTTTGTCCTACTTTTTTCCTACTTTTTTTCTACTTTTTTCTACTTTTTTCCTACTTTGTTCTACCTTTTTCTACATTTTTCTACATTTTCAAATTTTTTCTATTTTTTTTCTACTTTTTTTCTACCTTTTTCTACTTTTTTCAACTTTTTTCCTATTTTTGTCCTACCTTTTTCCTACTTTTTTTCTACTTTTTTCCTACTTTGTTCTGCCTTTTTCTAACTTTTTCTACATTTTTCTACATTTTTCTACATTTTTCTACACTTTTCTACATTTTCTACACTTTTCTACATTTTTTTCTATTTTTTTCTACTTTTTGCTACTTTTTTTCTAATTTTTTATACTTTTTGTCTACTTTTTTCCTATTTTTGTCCTACTTTTTTCCTACTTTTTTTCTACTTTTTTCCTACTTTGTTCTGCCTTTTTCTTACTTTTTCTACATTTTTGTACCTTTTCTACATTTTCTAATTTTTTATATTTTTTTCTCCTTTTTCTACTTTTTTTCTAATTTTTTCTACTTTTTTTCTAATTTTTCTACTTTTTGTCTACTGTTTTTCTATTTTTGTCCTACTTTTTTCCTACTTTTTTTCTACTTTTTTCTACTTTTTTCCTACTTTGTTCTACCTTTTTCTACATTTTTCTACATTTTCAAATTTTTTCTATTTTTTTTCTACTTTTTTCTACCTTTTTCTACTTTTTTCAACTTTTTTCCTATTTTTGTCCTACTTTTTTCCTACTTTTGTCCTACTTTGTTCTGCCTTTTCTAACCTTTTCTACATTTTTCTACCTTTTTGTACCTTTTCTACATTTTTCTACATTTTTCTACACTTTTCTACATTTTCTAATTTTTTCTATTTTTTTCTACTTTTTTCTACTTTTTTTCTAATTTTTTCTACTTTTTGTCTACTGTTTTTCTATTTTTTTCCTACTTTTTTCTACTTTTTTCTACCTTTTTCCTACTTTGTTCTACCTTTTTCTACATTTTTCTACATTTTTCTACATTTTCTAATTTTTTTCTATTTTTTTCTACTTTTTCCACCTTTTTCTACTTTTTTCTACTTTTTTCCTATTTTTGTCCTACTTTTTTTCTACTTTTTTTCTACTTTTTTTCTACTTTGTTCTGCCTTTTTATAACTTTTTCTACCTTTTTGTACCTTTTTCTACATTTTTCTACATTTTTCTACACTTTTCTACATTTTCTAATTTTTTTCTATTTTTTCTACTTTTTGCTACTTTTTTTCTAATTTTTTATACTTTTTGTCTACTGTTTTCCTATTTTTGTCCTACTTTTTTCCTACTTTTTTCTACTTTTTTCTACTTTTTTCTACTTTTTTCCTACTTTATTCTACCTTTTTCTACATTTTTCTACATTTTCTAATTTTTTTCTATTTTTTTTCTACTTTTTTCTACCTTTTTCTACTTTTTTCTACTTTTTTCTACTTTTTTCTACTTTTGTCCTACTTTTGTCTACTTTTGTCCTACTTTTTTCTACTTTTTGTCTACTGTTTTCCTATTTTTGTCCTACTTTTTTCTACTTTTTTCCTACTTTGTTCTACCTTTTTCTACATTTTTCTACATTTACCAATTTTTTTCTATTTTTTTCTACTTTTTTCTACCTTTTTCTACTTTTTTCTACTTTTTTTCTACTTTTTTCTACTTTTGTCCTACTTTTTTTCTACTTTTTCCTACTTTTTTTCTACTTTTTTCCTATTTTGTACTACTTTTTTTTTTTACTTTTTTCTACTTTTTTCTACTTTTTTCTACCTTTCTACATTTTTCTAACTTTTTTCATTATTTTTTCTACTTTTTTCTACTTTTTTTCTACATTTTTCTGATTTTTTCTACTTTTATTCTACTCTTTTTTTTACTTTTTTTCTACTTTATTCTACTTTTTTCTAATTTTTTCTAATTTACTCTACTTTTTTCTACTTTTTTTTTACTTTTTTCTATTTTTGTCCTATCTTTTTCCTACTTTTTTCCACTTTTTTTTCTTCTTTTTTTTTCTTCTTTCTACTTTTTTTCTACTTTTTTGCTACTTTTTTTTCTACTTTTTGCTACGTTTTTTTTTACTTTTTCCTACTAATTTTTATTATTATTTTCTTTAATAAACAAATCCATTAGTCGGTCATCTGTTGGCGAAAAATTCGTTTTTTTCGATTTCAGTCCTTTTAATTGAGAACTTCATGTTAATTTCAGCAACATTTATATTTATTTTATATGTTTTATGATTTTTTTAACAAATTTAATAAACAAATGCATTATTTGGACATTTATCGGCAGAAAAACTCGTTTTTTTCAATGTCAATCATAATGCATTTTTTTATTAAATTTGTTTATCAAAGACATAAAATTAATCAACTAATTATAAATGTTACTGAAAATATCGTAAAGTTCCCAATTAAAAGGTCTAGCATTAAAAAAATTTAATTTTTCCGTCGATAATTTCTCAAATAATGAAATTGTTTATTAAATTTGTTTCAAAAAATCATAAAATTTATGAACTAATTATAAATGTGGCTGAAATTAATACGAAGTTCCCAATTAAAGGAAATGATATCGAGAAAAAAACGAATTTTTCATCAACAGACGCCCGAAGAATAGATTTGTTTATTAAATTTGTTAAAAAAAAATAAAATTTATAAAATGCTGATAATTGTTGCTACAATTATCATTAAGTTCTCAATTAAATGGACTGGCATTGAAAAAAACGAATTTCTCATCAACAGAACCTCGAATAATGCATTTGTTTATTAAATTTGTTGAATAAAATCATGAAATTAATAAAAAAATTATTAATTTTGTAAAATTTTAATGAGGTTCCTAAATTTAAAAAATTGACATCGAAAAAATCGAATTTTTCATTAACAGATGCTTGAATATTACATTTGTTTATTAAATTTGTTTAATAAAATCATAAAATTTAAAAAAAATTAATTATTTTCTAAAATTTATTATGAGGTTCCTAAATTAAAAAAAAATTAACATCGAAACAATCGAATTTTTTGTCGGCAAATGCCCAAATAATGCATTGGTTTATTAGATTTGTTGACAAAATCATATTATTTAATAAGTAATTATGAATGTTGCTAAAATTAACATAAGGTTCTCAATTAAAAGGACTCATATCGAAAAAAACTAATTTTTTATCAACAGATGCCCGAATAATGAAATTGTTTATTTAATTTGTATAAAAAAATAAAATTTGTCAAATAGTGATGGATTTTGCTAAAATTATCATAAAGTTCTAAAATTAAAAAACTGATATTAAAAAAAATGAGTTTTTCCGTAGACAAATGCCCAAATAATGCATTTGTTTATTAAATTTCTTTTTAAAAAAATAAAATTTATGAACTAATTATAAATGTGGCTGAAATTAACATGAATTTTTTAATTAAAACGACTGATATCGAAACAAAACAATTTTTCATCAACAGATGCCAGAATAATGAATTTGTTTATTAAATTTGTTTAAAAAAATATAATTTATCAAATAGTGATGGATTTTCCTAAAATTATCATGAAGTCCCTAATTAAAAGAACTAATATTGAAAAAACGAATTTTTCCATCGATAAGTGGTCGAATAATGCATTTGTTTATTAAATTTGTTTAATAAAATCATTAAAATTCATCAAAAAATTATGAATTTTTAAAAAATATTATGAGGTTGCTAAATTTAAAAAATTTCTGTCGAAAAAATCGAATTTTTCCGTCGACAAATGCCCTAATGATGCATTTGTTAGTTAACTTTCTTTAAAAAAAATTATAAAATTAATGAACTTATTATGAATGTTGCTGAAATTAACATGAGGTTTTTAATGAAAAGGACTAATATTGAAAAAACTATTTTTTTATCAACAGATGCCCGAATAATGAGTTTGTTTATCAAATTTGTTTTAAAAAAAAAATTATCAAATAGTAACAGATGTTCCTAAAATGATAACGAAGTACCCAATGTATAAGAGTGACCTTGAAAAAAACGAAATTTTCCGTTGATAAGTGCTCGAATAATGAATTTGTTTACTAAATTTGTTAATAAAAATCATAAAATGCATCAATAAATTATTAATTTTATGAAATCATCATGAGATTCCTAGCTTTAAAAAATTTATATTTAAATAAAACGAATTTTTCTGACGAAAAATGCCTGAATAATGCATTTGTTTATTAAATTTGTTTATAATATTTCCAAGAATAGTCTTAAGAGAATTTTTTTCATTAAAATATTGTTTTCATTAAAATAAAATCAATATATTGAAAATTATATAAAACCCTTTCCCAACAAATAATTTGTTTATAAAAAATTTTTTTGTTTATTGTATCTTAACGAAATATCTTCTTATAAAAATCAAATAGAAAAAATGGCCATTTTTCGTGATATTTATTTATTTATAAAAAATTGAAAAACTTAATTAAAAATCAGGATAGACAACTTTTTTTTAAATTTTATTAGCTTTAAAAAAAACATCCACATGGGTCTACAGGTTCAGCCGAAATCGTATTTTGAACCAAAAAATGTACTTTTTCCGCACTGTGTGTGTGTTAAAATATTTATAACTTTTTTCCGATGGAAGAATACTCTAATTTTATTGCGCAGTTATTTAGAAGATAATTTAAAAAATATAATTTAAAAAAATGATGCTCCTACGACGAGAAGAATTTTGTTAAATTAGCATTAGTTTATTAAACCTGCAAACCAATTACCATTAATATTAATAAATTATTCGCTGAAGTATCGTGATCTAAAAAAGTCTTGAAAATATTCATTTGTTTATAACTTTTTGAAAAATTGAAAATTTTTAAATCTATTTTAGGGTATTAATTTCGCCCTATAAAGCTTCCAAAATATCCTAAAACATTGATTTTATTTACTTTTTATTAGCCCACTTCAGGTATTTTGACTCATAGTAACAACTAACACTCGATAGTTGCTACTCAAAAATATTTATGACACTCAATTCATCTTGAGAATCAGATACTTCCAATGAGCAGTTTGCTGATCAAATCCAAAACCCGAAATGTTTATAAAAGCATTGTATATCCTACTGATCCAATTTCGAGATCGAATCAATCAATTGTCATTGAGGAACATCAGAAGAAGATTAGTGTATGCCTTAAAGAAGGCGAAAGTGTTATTTGTAGGTAGCAAACCAAGATGAGAGATATACATGACTTATGTTCGTCTAATTTCAAAAAATGTTGTAAATATGATACCCTGGGCGTGTCTTACAAGATCATACGGGATAGCACTCGTGGGAAATGAATCATTTGACCTATACAAACTACACATGTGAATCCATTACATACCGACATTGCGTTAGTACACTTTCTGCATCTAAAGTTGTCATTTTATTTGCAATCCAATCCTTAGACCATCCTCTTATTATATAATCCCACCACCATCTTATCCATTAATCTTCTAAGCTGAAAAAAGAATTAAACATTACCTACCAGTTAATCAGAACATCTTTTAGATTTTCTTCTCCTTAGACTTCCATCTTCGGATGGTTTTGTTCTTAATCGGGAAACATTTGATGATCTTATCACCACGTCCATTAATCATCTGTCCCTTATTTTCTAATCCTCTAATTATATAATTCTGTCATCATCTAATTTAATCCTCTAGTTCTCTAACTGCATATGACTTATTTCTTTATTAGCCTCCTAAATCACATTTGCATTATATATAATCATCCAAAAGCACCCATTCTATGAACATAAAACGGGTAATAACTCACTCGCTGGGAAACAGGAAGCGCTAACAAAAAATAAAGGACCACCGACAAAGTTGCTCTAAAATCGGTAAGATAATTAGATACCGGTTTGTGAGAGGAGGGAAGACTTCCTGAGCTAAACCGTAATAGCGGCTCGGTCCTAGGACAACCGACTCATCGACGGAGAACCTCGGAACCGGGTGTGGGTCTTCTGGTCATGTGGTGGGGTGCTTGTACAGTTGCATAGGTGAATTAGTGTCTCAGCGATACGATAAGAAGTGAACGAGAATTTCTGGTGGGAGTATTCCGATCATCTAAGAAGAGGTGGGAGCATCGGCCTCGGAAGATCTTGCCGGGACTCGCCCGTTCTCCACACCGAGAGACAACACGTGACTTGCGATCTGGATGCCAACTCAGCTGGCTATAACTCAAACCCTTTTTCCGAATTTTAAGAGGAGAGGTAAAAATAATTCTGGCTTTGTTTATTCTTGGAGAATAGCTTTTGCTGGTTTTATTTTTTGTTTGGATAATATCTTCTGGTTTGTCTACTGGGGACAACTTCTTCCATCAGCTTAAGTAATTGATGGAGAATAATCTTCGTTAGGTTGCTTATTATTGAGATCATTTCTGATGCTGGAATAGAAATTTGCATTTGTTGGAAAATTTTCTTTAATGAAGAAAAATATGTAAGTAGTTTGCTTATTGTTAGACATTGTCTTCTGTAAAACATTTCTGTTTATTAAGAAACACCTGGGTAGGTTTTTATTCTATCAGAGAATTATTTTATTTTTCTTTGTTGTTAGGCAACATCTTCTTCTGGTTTTGATTATTACTGAAGAAATTCTTTTTCCATTAGTTTAATAATTGATGGAGACAAATCTTATTGGGTTGCTTATTATTGATATCATTTCTTATGCTGGAATAGAAATTAGCATTTGTTGAACAATTTCCTTTGATGAAGAAAAATATTTGAGTAGTTTGCTTATTGTTAGAAATTGTCTTCTTTAAAACCTTTCTGTTTATCAAGAAACACCTGGGTAGGATTATATTCTATTAGACAATTCTCTTATTTTTCTATATTTTTAGGCAATGTCTTCTTTTGGTTTTGATTATTACTGAAAAAATTATTTTTTCTT
>JAAAKG020176793.1:0-18618 GCA_010014905.2 Druon quercuslanigerum | reverse complement strand
ATATTTTCGTAGTTTGATTATTGTTGGAAATTGTCATCTGTAAAAAATTTCTGTTAAATAAGAAACACCTGGGTAGGATTATATTCTATTAGAGAATTCTCTTATTTTTCTATATTTTTAGGCAATGTCTTCTTTTGGTTTTGATTATTACTGAAAAAATTATTTTTTCTTAAGTTTAATTAATTGAGGGAGAAAAATATTCTTTTAGTTGTTTATTATTGCGATCATTTTTAAAGCTGGAATAGAAATTAGCATTTGTTGAACAATTTTCATTGATGAAGAAAAATATTTTCGTAGTTTGATTATTGTTGGAAATTGTCATCTGTAAAAAATTTCTGTTAAATAAGAAACACCTGGGTAGGTTTTTATTCTATCAGAGAATTATTTTATTTTTCTTTGTTGTTAGGCAACATCTTCTTTTGGTTTTGTTTATTACTGAAGAACTTTCTTCCATTAGTTTAATAATTGATGTAGAAAAATCTTTGTTAGGTTGCTTATAAATGAGATCATTTCTGATGCTGGAATAGAAATTAGCATTTGTTTGAAAATTTTCTTTGATGAAGAAAAATATTTGCCTAGTTTGGTTAATGTTAGAAATTGTCATCTGTACAAAATTTCTGATTAATAAGAAACACCTGGGTAAGTTTATATTCTATCAGGTAATTATTTATTTTTCTATATTGTTAGGCAACATCTTCTTCTGGTTTTCATTATTACTGAAGAACATTTTTTTCCATTGGTTTATTACTTGGGTTTATCTTCGTTGGGTTGCTTATTATTGATATCATTTCTTATGCTGGAATAGAAATTAGCATTTGTTGGAAAATTTTCTTTGATGAAGAAAAATATTTGCGTACTTTGCTTATTGTTAGAATTTATCTCCTGTAGAACATTTCTGTTTATTAAGATACACCTGGGTAGGTTCATATTCTATTAGAGAATTATCTTATTATTCTAGATTGTTAGGCAACATCTTCTTTTGGTTTTGATTATTGCTGAAGAACTTTTTTTCCAATAGTTTAATAATTGATGGAGAAAAATCTTCGTTCAGATGTTTATTATTGAGATCATGTCTGATGCTATGATAGGAAACAGCATTTGTTGGACAATTTTCTTTCGTGAAAAATCATTGGGCAGTTTGCTTATGGTTAAACATTTTCTTTTGTAGAAGATTACTGTTTATTAAGAAACACCTATGTGGGTTTATATTCTCTTACAGAATTCTCTCATAATTCTTTACCTTTAAGCAAGATCTTCTGCTGAATTTAATTATTACTGAAGAACTTCGTTTTCCATTGGTTTAATAATTGATGGAGGAAAATCTTCGTTAGGTTGCTTATGATTGAGATCACTTCTGATGCTGTAATAAAAATTATCGTTTGTTGGAAAATTTTCTTTAATGAAGAAAAATATTTAGGTAGGTTGCTTATTGTTAGACATTGTCTTCTATAGGCGATTTCTGTTTATTAAGAAACACCTGGGTAGGTTTATATCCTATTAGAGAATTATCTTGTTTTTCTATATTGCTAAGCGACTTCTTCTCTTGATTTTGATTATTACTGAAGGACATCTTTTTCCATAAGTTTAATAATTAATGGAGAAAATCTTCGTTCAGTTGTTTATTATTAAGATCATGCCTGATGCTATGATAGGAATCAGAATTGGTTGAAACATTTTCTTTAGCGAAGAAAAATATTTGGGTAGTATGCTTATTGTTAGACATTGTCTTTTCTAGACGATTTCTGTTTATAAAGAAACACCCGGGTAGGTTTATATTCTATTAGGCAATTATCTTATTTTAATTTTTTATTAAGCAACATCTTCTTCTCGTTTTGATTATTACTGAAGAACATTCTTTTCCATTGGTTTAGTAATTGATGGAGAAAAATCTTCGTTGGGTTGCTTATTATTGAGATCATTTGCGATGCTGCAATAGAAATTACCATTTGTTGGAAAATTTTCTTTTAAATTTCTTTAATGAAGAAAAATATTTGGGTAGTTTGCTTATTGTTAGACATTTTCTTCTGTAGATGATTTCTGTTTATTAGAAACACCAGGGTAGGTTTATACTCTATTAGAGAATTATCTTATTTTCCTTTAATTTTAGGCAAGATCTTCTGCTTGTTTTGATTATTACTGAAAAACATCTTCTGCGGGTTTTACTTATTGATCACTAAACATTTTTCTTGTGATCTTATCCTTTTGAGATTTGCAATTTCCTCTAAAGATCATCTTCTTAGTTATAAATTTTAATACTTCGTTGAAAATTTGACAATTTTCTTAGAAAGACATCCTCTTCGGTTGAAAATTAAACTGTTTTTTTTTTAATTCGTCTTTTTGGGTTCAAAGTTCAAGTCTTTTCGTAAAGAATAAACCTTTTGTTTAAAATTCATAATTTGTTGCTGATAAGTCAACTGAGATCTTTTTTGGCGGAAAACTATTTTTTCTGTAAGTTTGTTTATTTGATTGAAAAGCTTATTTTTTTGAGTAGAAATACTGCATCTTTTTTTGATAAAAATTCAAATGTTTCATTAAAAATTAAACTATTCCCTAGAAATGTTCCTTTTCGTTTAAAATTCTTATCTTTGTGTGGAAAAGCCAATTGAAATTTTCATCCATGGAAACTTACCTCTTTTTTTAAATTTTGGTTTAAATTTCAAAATTTACCTGTTTTAGTAGATTTTTTAATTTTCCTTGAGGAAAAATGCAACTGTTTGGTTGAAAATTTAACAATCATTCCAAAACTTCATTCTTTTTGGCTAAAAATTCGACTATTTAGCAGAAAATTAAATTATTATTTACAATTCTTATTTGGGCGTTGGACAATAAAATGAAATCTTCTTGAAAATAATTCATCTTTGCTTGAGTATTTAACTATTTTGTTTTAAAGATTTGGTTCAATGACTTTGTTAAGAAATTATTTTTTTTAAGATTTATATTTTTGGTTGAAAATTTATTTATTCAGCTACATGGGTAAAATTTAAACTACATTCCTTAAAAGTTATTTTCTTTTTTATTAAAAGCTCATGTCCTTGGTTGAAAATTATCTGTTTATTGGAAAAGCCCTTTTTTTGGTTTAAAATTATTTGTTCAAGCTTGTTTTGTTGATTGGAAGCAGCTTCTTCGAATTAAATTCAAAATTTTTATTATTGTTTGTTTATTATTGAGATAATTGTCGTGGATTTTTTTATAGTCAGAAATCTCGTTAGCTATGTTAGGATAGGAATCAGCATTTTTTGGAAAATTTTCTTTATTTAAAGAAAATTTGCAACCAGAAAAATCTTTTCGTAATTTGATTATTGTTATAAAACATCTATTGTTGAAGACTTCCTTTTTAACAAGGTCTTCTATTTTTTTATTACCACTGTGTTTCTCTTGATTTTTTTATATTATTGGAGAATATCTTTTGCTCATTTCGTGTATTGATCAATATTATCTACTATAAAAATTTTCTTTTTGACTTTCTTCTATTTGTGAGCTTTGCTGCTTCCATCAGTTTAATTAATTATTAAAGAACGTATTCAGTTGGTTGCTTAATTATCGAAATCATCCTAATTTTCTCCATCAGTAAAAACCTGCGATCTCTACTTTCTGGTGAGAATCGTCTACCACTGCAAAATGTATCTCGTCAGTTATGCTAAGATGGGAATTAGTATTTGCTGAAAAAAAATTTAAGAAAAGAAAAATCCTTTGTTAGTTTGCTTATTGTTATATAGCATTTTCCGTTCAAGATTTGTATCTATTAAAAAACACTTATGCAGGCTTGTATTCTATTAGAGAAAAAACTCTCTTATTGTTCGGCCAAATCTTCTACTGGATTTTATTATTGCTAGACTTTTTTTTTAATATTGGAAAACATCTGCTGGTATTGCTCATTGATAATAGCACCTTCTTTTTAAAAAAAATTATTTTCGAGTCTGTCCTCTTGAGCAAAAGAAGATCATGTGTGTCATTCAAAAAGCTTATTTATGTTAAATATTCTATTGCAAGAAGTAGCTCACTCTAATATTGTATACAACAAATTGATAAATATTGAGAAAGTTTCGTTCGATATATTCAACTAATGAGTATGATTCTTTAAAAAAAAGGTAATCATCTAGTTATTATTTTTTGTTTTCTATCTTGATTTAGTTACTCATCATTAGAGCAGCTTCACTTTGAGAAATTAGCCTTGTATTGCACAAAGTAGCTCACTTTAATATTAGAAACTGAAAAGTACTGAGAGAGTTTTATTAGATACTATCTACTGTCGAAAATTTTCCTGTAAAAGCACAGTTTTAATAAGCTACTTATCATTTCCTGATTACTATATTTAGATACCATGTTTCTCGTCATTAGAGCATCTTCACTTGAAGAAGTTGAAGGATAGTATTGAGGAGATTTTATAGGATCCCATCTAACACTCTTTCACAAACCCAGTTTTAATCATCTATTAGAGCACCTTCTTTTAAAACAAGTTAGATATTGTACTACACAAAATTGAGTGTCCTCAGTTATAAACCCAGTTTTATTCATCAACTTAGCATTTGCTAGTTACTATCTTATTTGGCACCATGTTCCTCCTCACTCGACAATATGTTCCAGATGTCCTCACCAGATAACAAAGAGATCATCTCAGAGCATGATCCCTTCTCGAAAGAATTCATCATTCCCAAGGAACTCCACCTTTCTATCTCGGAAGAGACAATCGTAACGGTCCCTGATGGAATGGTACGATTTGAATTACTTGGGAGGTTTACTCCGAAGTGAAGGAGAGTAGAGTCAATGGTGGGAGTAGTACACCTAAGAGGCTATGTCGTAGGAGTGGAAGCAGCGGCAGCAGCAGCAGCTCTGGATCAGGGAGATGGTTCCAGGGGGGAAGGACACCAGAGGACTAAGCCCTGCAAGCGGATCAGGGGAGGGAGGGCAGGTCGCGTGCCGGCGTGGTGCTACTCGCGAGAGAGGAGAATATTACCTTACCGTATCTCACGGTTATTCCACAGCTCCGTTCATCCACACCGATTCACCTACCAACCTACCTACCTACCTACTTACCAACCTACCCACCAACCTACGGGTTTGGTCTCCTCCCCGCCCATCGGAGGCCCCAAGTGATTGCTCACTCACTCTTACTTACTTATACTTACACCACCAACTGCCACGCTTACTCACCACCACGCGGCGATAGCACGAGCACGCCGCTAGAGATCCTTACACCGGGATTACACGCTAATGCGAGCCACGGACAACTGGACGAACATTACCGGGAGGAGGACCAAACCGCCCTGCAAGAGTCCGGCCCGCCAGTCAGGACCCGACTGTCCTCTCGAAGACACCTTCACCAGGCGAGCAAGGGTCCAGTTCAGCTCACTCCTCCGGATACAAGAGTTCTGGATTTAACACACCTGGAACCAGCAGATCTGGATCTAACACATCTGGTGTGAAGACATCTGGATCCATCAGCTGAAGACTACACTGATCCCTCGCACACCGATCTTATGATCGGATTGGTTTATACCAACACGTGAACCATTGCCCCTGGATTGAATTTCAAGACAATTGACATTAGTGTTACGAGTGATCCTTTTGAAGTGATATCAATTTTGGTTCAGTGAGACTGTGAGACTGTCCCATGGATACGGTTTGAGTGGCGGTTTGATCATCCTTAGGATGCAAGTGTCACCAATAAAGGACTTTGACTCGAGGATAATATTTTCAGTGAGTGTTTGTTAGTGCAACGAGGGAACTTGTGTGAATAGCTCTAACTGATTGGTGTAATTCCTTGGTTTTGACAAACGTGACAGTGATTGCTTCTCATAATCGCCCGTGGATCGTGGAATGACAAAGAAGGTAAATAGATTGATTTCTAAGAATCTTTGGCTAAGGGAAAATGTTCAGGGTTGCTACACATTAGGGAATCCTGAACAGTCAGGGTAGGTCAGGAGCGTCCGGAAAGAGTCACTGAATTTTCGATCATCTGAAACTGAAATTGAAGAAGATGATCAGAGTTGAGATTTTTTCTAAAAATCTTATCAAGTGCGAACTTAAAGTCCATTGGTTGATTACTAGTTTACCAAAACATTATCCACATTAAACAGAAAATTATGGATATTTTCAACACTTGTTTTAATGCAGAATTCGCTATTTTCTGGACTGTTTAAACTGTTGAAAATTGAAGAAAATTCAACTAGTCAAAGTGAATTAAATTTGAAAAAGTTTCTGGAAATCCCTTGCAGTTCTTCAGATCACCTAAAATCTGGAAAATACTTGAAGTTTCTGTAAAAATCCCTTAAATTTTGTTGAATTTTTAGTATTGTTTTGAAATTTTTGGGAATCCTAAAAAATCTTTGAATTTCTTTCAAATCTTTTTAATTTATTAAAATTCTTTGAAATATAAAAAAAAAAACTTTCAATCTCTAAAATCAAGAAAAATCTGTAGAAATATCTTCAGATATTTTGTATTCATTAAAAATACTTTGTAACATTAAATTTTCCGTAGATTCTTTTAAAATGATTCGAGATCCTATACAGTCCTGTAAATCTTGTGAAGTTTTTCAAAATTCCTTGAAATATTTGGAAATCCCATAAAATTCTTGAAATTTTCTTTATTTTTTAGAATTTTTTGAAGTTTAAAAAGAAAACTTGAGATCTTTGAAAATCCCTTAAAATCCTTCGAAATATTTTAAAATCTTTCAAAATCTCTTTCATCTTGTAAAATTTTGTTACATTCCTCGAAACATTTGGGAATCGCAAAAAATGTCTTGAAATTCCTTGAAATATTTTTAATCTCTTGAAAGTTTTTGGAATCTTTAAATATTCCTAAAACTTTTCAAAACCCTATAAAATCTTCTAAAATTTTTGGAATCTTTTTGAAATCTTGAAAAAATTTTAAAATCTCTTAAAAATTTCTTAAAATATTTGGAAATCCGACAAAATTCTTTGAATTTTTTTAATCTTTTGAAATTTTTGTAAGTTTAAAAAGAAAATTTAAAATCTTTGTACATTCCGTAAAATCCTTTGAAATATTTGAAAATTTTATAAAATCTCTTAAATCTTGTAAAAGTTTGTAACATTCCTCGAAATATTTGGGAATCGCAAAATTTTTTTTTGAAATTCCTTGAAATATTTTTAATATCTTGAAAGATTTTGGAATCTTGAAAAAATCTCAAAATCTGTAAAAAATTTCTAAAATATTTGGATATCCGACAAAATCTTGAAATTTTTTTAATCTTTTGGAATTTTTTAGAGTTTAAAAAGAAAACTTAAAATCTTTGAAAATCGCGTAAAATCCTTTGAAATCTTTGAAAATCTTATAAAATCTCTTAAATCTTGTAAAAGTTTGTTATATTCCTCGAAATATTTGGAAATCGCAAAAAATTCCTTGAAATATTTTTAATCTCTTGAAAGATTTTGGAATCTTTTAAAATTCCTTAAAATTTTCAAAACCCTGTTAAATCTTTTAAAATCTCTGGAATTTTTTGGAATCTTTAAAAAATTTTAAAATCTTTAAAAATTCCTTTTAAAATATTTGGAAATCCGACAAATATCTTGGAATTTTTTTAATGTTATGGAATTTTTAGGATTTTCAAAAGAAAACTTAAAATCACTGAAAATTCCGTAAAATCTTTTGAAATATTTGAACATCTTATAAAATCGGTTAAATCTTGTAAAAGTTTGTTACATTCCTCGAAATATTTGGGAATCGCAAAAAATTTCTTAAAATATTTTTAATCTCTAGAAAGTTTTTGGAATCTTTAATAATTTCGAAAACTTTTCAAAACCCTGTTAAATCTTCTAAAATCTCTGGAATTTTTTGGAATCTTGAAAAAATCCTAAAATATTCAAAAATTCCTTAAAATAATTTGCAAATCCTAGAAAATCCCTTAAATCTTTTGAAAGTTTTTAAATTTTCTTGAAATCCTACAAAACTCTTTTAAATCCTCTTAAATTTTTAAATCTTTTAAAAGCTTAAAAAATATCTTAAAATTCTTCGAAATTTTCCGAATTCCTTAAAATTCTCTAAAATCATTTAAAACCGTAGACATCTTTCAAAATTAAATTTATTTATTCTCAAAAATTCTTTTGAAATGCTTTAAAATCATTCAAAATTAACTAAATTCTAAGTTCTTTAGAAATTGTAAAAATTCACTGAAATACAGAAAAGAATACTTTTCCTAGAAAAAATACATAAATTGAAAAAAAATTCAAAAAGTGAATTTGATATCCAAAAAAAATGTTTAAAAATGTTATATTCACATAATTAAAAAAATTTTGACAATATAATTTATTAAAAAAATATATTAGACAATGAAAAAAATTGTTTCGCAAAAATTAGTTTAAACAATAGCAAATATTATTTTGGCAAATTAATTTTCGTTCAATGCACTCTCAGTAAAGAATTTATATAATTTAAAAAAAAATCCAAACTGCTCATCTTCTGCCTTTTTTTAAGGTTCGACTTTTTCTTAAATTAATTTTTAACAAATAAAATTTTCCGAAAATATTATTTCAGCGTATTTTAAAATTCAGTTTTAGTATCATTTAAATTTTATGAACCCGAATCTTTAAAAATGAATTATTATTTGTTAATTATATATTCTTGGGCCTTACATACTTACAGTTCGGTTCTTAATTAATTAAAACAAAATTATCAAATTGTGTTATATAAAAAATAATAAATTACATTTTTTAAGTGGACATTTTTGGATAATATTTTCGTTCGACATTAATTAAAAAGAAGATTTGATGATTTTTTCCAAGAGGGATTAGAATTTTTGAAATCGTGAAACAAATCCTAAAACCTCTAAATTACCAAGAATTAAGTTAGAAATACTCAATTTTTTGTAGTTTTAACTTTTTTTTAAACTCGATAACGTTCTGATAAGTACAATTTTTTTGTATAAAAATATAATTATTTGCGATTTAAAACTCTGATCAAAAGTTGATGTAATTATGTTACAAGTCATCTGATTTGATGCTAGTGTAATGTTACACAATTTTCTACAATTAATAATAATAAAAAGATAATTTTATAATTAAAACAAATACTTTTAAGAAAGTAAAAAATAGTGAATATTTGATGTAGAGAAACCTATAAAATACCAAGAATTTAAAGTATTCCTATCAATCTCTACATTATAAGAAAATTGTTTTCTTTTTCTTCTAACCCATCAGTTGTTAAAGTGACTTTCAGTTTTGAAAATTTGAAAATTATTTCATCCTCAATGTACATTCTTCAAATCCTTAAAACATCAATTTCATGGAGAAAAGAAATGCTCCACTTAGATGGTTTCTTCTACTTATTTCCGCATTACTGAAAAGTAAATTTAACTGAGGCAGTTTTGCATGAATAGGCCATTTACGCATTCAGTGAAACTCCCTTTCCTTTTATGTGGTCTATCTCCATTTGAAAGTTTCTAAAAACTCTTTTCAAATTCCAAATTTAAAAAAGAAATTATTTAATTCGAGTTTCTTTTTAATGTTGAATCCTGTTTCGGGCACGTATGTATTTATGTTAATGGGAGTAGATAATCAGGATCTTCTGATAGGACATCTGTTAGGACGTCTCCTCTTGCTCTGGATTCTTATCCGGTTGGGTTGAGAAAGCCTTTCTTTCTCGTCTTCAAAACTAGCATTTCCAGATTAAAATTTATGCAATTGACATTGTGGAAAAATGCGCCCACGCTCATCCTTATATCAGCGAAGAAGTTGTTCTGGTGATTGAGAACGGGCCGTTTGTTTGCGATTCAGGAGATTTCCTCGTTCATAAATTTCAATGTCTCCGGACGTGAGAAACGTTCCTGACTTTGTCTTCGATCGAAACAACAAAATATCATTTTTCATTTCGATTCAATTTCCCAGAAAAACGATTCTTTGATTCAAAGAAATTTAGAGAAGAATATTTTGTTGGATCTTCACTCAAAGAAACGTTTCCTTGGCTCGGAGAAATGATTTTTTCTTGTAATGAGAATCTTTCTTTAATTTGAAATGATTTATTTGATTTTGAAATTGTTTTTGGTTTTATTCAAAAAAATGTGTTAAAAAAAGGGTGCAACAAAAAGGCAGGGAAATTAAAACTGGACAGGGATAGTTAGCGAATGTCAGGGGAAACCTGACAGTCAGGGAACTTTCGCTAAATGGAAGTTGAAATTAATTTTTTTTTTTTTAATCCAACAATTTTGTGAAATATATTTTATCTATCGAAAAAATGTCTTTTAGTCACAACTGTTAAGTTGAATATGATTAATATTAATATTTTCGTGGTCGAATTCAATTTTTTTTTTTACAAATTAAATCCTTTTTTCGGTTGAAATATCAAACATTAGCTTTTTTGTTGAACATTCGATTTTCTAGTTGAAGCAGGAACTATATTTTTAAAAACTATTATTTTCATTTGAAAATTAATTTTTTTAGTTGAAAATTATTATTTTTAGTTGTAAATTAATTTTTTTGAAAATGGTTATTTTTGGTTGAAAGTTAATTTTTTTATAATCGGAAATTTAAGATTCCATGTTTGATTGGAAATTTATCTTCTTCAGTTAAAAATTCAACTATTTGGTTGAAAGTTCCAGTGTTTTTTTCAAAATTCGTCTTTTTTGGTAAAATGTTAATCTTCTTGATGAACTTATATTTTTATTCACAAATTTCTTTCTTTGGCTGAAAATTTAACTTTTCCATTTTTTATCGGAAGTTTTTTTTAAATAGAAATTTAGTCTGCTTCTTTAAAAATTTATCTATTTAATTAAAAATTATTTTTTTGAGTTGAAAATTAATTTTTTAATAAAAATTGAACTGTTCCATTATAAGTTGAAAATGTATCTGTTTTGGTTAAAAATTAATTTTATTGGTTAAGATTTATTTTAATTTGTTTTTCTAACCAAAAATTTACCTATTCTATTTTTGGTTCAAAATTGACATTTTTTAGTATTTTGTTTAAAACTTTTTTTTTAAATAAAATGATTATTCTTTCTAAAATTAAAATATTCCCTTTTTTTACTAAAAATTCATTTTATTGGTTAAAGTTTTATATATTTTTTCGAAAATTTTTTTAATTTTTGGTTGAAAATTCAATTTTTTTAACTGAAAATTGAACTTTATACTATTTTTTATGTAAAATTTATCTTTTATAATAAAAAAAATGTAATTTTGTTATTACTTTGTCTTTTTTCATTGAAAAATCATCTTTTGAGCTGCAAATACAACTATTTGGAAAAAATTATTTTTTTGTTTAAAAAATTAACATTTGGGATGCAAATTCATTTCTTTTTTTTAAATAATTAACAATGTTTTTTAAATTTTGATTTTTTTTGGTTGAAAATGAAGTTTTTTAACTAAAAATGTAACAATTTAAAATCTGCTTAAAAATCTATTTTTTAAGCAAAACTTAACTTTTTTACTGGAAATTTAACTATTCTATTTTGGGTCAACATTTTTTAATTTTTAATTTTAATATTTATTTTTCTAGCTAAAAAATAAACTATTCCATTTTTTATTGTAAATTTGACTTTTTTATTTAAAAATTCATGTATTTTGTTGAAACTTTTTTTTAGTAAAATATTCTTTTTTAGGTTGAAAATGAATTGCTTTAAATTAAAAATTACATTTCTTTAACAAAAAATGTAACCAAGCCACTTTCAGTAGAAAATTTAAATTTTTTTATGGAAATTTATTTAGAGACAAAAATTTGTTTCTGGGGTTAAAAATGTACCTTTTTTATTGAAAATTCGTTTCTTTTTTTGGTTCAAAATTTATTTTGTTACTAAAATATTTTTTCGGAACTTTATCTTTTTACTATAAAAATTTATATTTTTGATTAAAAATTAAGCTATTCGGTTAAAAATTTTTTTTAATAAGGAAATTCATCATTTTACTGAAAAATTAATTTCTTTGGTTAAAAATTGAAATATTTTTTGACACGTTTTTTAAAAATTAAAAATCAATTTTCAATTTCAAAGTGTAACTATTTAATTTTTTGTTAAAAATTTATTTATTCTATTGAAAACTCGTTCCTTTGGGTTGAAGATTAAATTATTTTTGTAAAACATTCCTGTTTATTGGCTTTAAAATTAGACATTTTAAAAATATTGTTTTGTTTGTTGAAAATTAATTTTTTGACTGAAAATTCAATTTTTAATTCAAAAAATTAATCTTTTTGAGTTGAAAACTCCTCTTTGATTGAAAATTAATCTATTTTAGAAATTTATGACTAATTTGTGGATGATTTCTCATAAAAGTCCACGGATCAAAATTTTTTAATACACTTTTTTTTAATTAAACAAAACTTATATTTAAATGTAACAAATTTTGTTTAATATAAAACAATTTTATTCAATCCGCACAAGTTTTCTTTTAATCAACAAAATATTTGGTTAAACTAAAAAATATTGTTTCTCGGCTATAGCGTCATACGAATGTTTATTTTAAATAAAGTTTTAGTTGACTTCAAATAATATATGATTTTAATCAAATGAACTGCATTTAAAGAAAAAATTTTTTGAAAGAAATACGGTTCATTCAGAGTAGAACATCTAGTCGCCTGGGGTTCTCATCAGTACTTTAAGTCGCCGAAACTTTATGTTCTTAATAATAACAAAATATAGCGTAAGATACTGAAAAACGTCGCAAAAAAGAAAATTAACAATTTTTGTTATAATTTATAAGATAAAGATTCAGCGACTAGACGTGCTGGCGACTAGGCGTCCTGGCGACCAGACGTCCTGGCGACCAGCCCTCCTGGCGACCAGCCGTCCTGGCGACCAGCCCTCCTGGCGACCAGCCGTCTTGGCGACCAGACGTCCTGGCGACTAGATGTTTCAAAGTGTATAAATAAAAGTAAACTTGAGCGCAATAAGGGAAAAATAAAAATTGGTCAGGGAAAAGTAAAAGAAAGTGAGAAAATTTCGAAACCAGTATTTTTAAGCAACCCTGATAGTTTGAAGAGATTTTTGTGAGAATTGTTTATGTAATGGAATTGACATCTGTTGGGTCTTCATATAATTTTGTTCTGCAGTTACTCAACATTTCTAAAGGCGTCTCGTCGGTAGTCGGGATTTGAATACCTGACTATTACGAGAATGAGGAGCAGGACAATCGTGAGATTTTCCCAGGTTGAACAATGTCTCCTCCCTCATCGTCTCACAAACGGTAATAAAACGGTCCTCCGATGACATTATCGAAGCCAAATATGCTCGTTAAATAAAATAATCTTATGATCATTCCATTCCTTTCATCGTCTATAATGAGGCTGCACGGTACTATATACTGTAGTTTTACTTTCTTCTACACAGGAAAATATAAATATTCATTTTAAACCAAAAATGGCGTCAAAACTTCATACAACATAATTGAACAATGATTGTTTCATATTCAGCAAGACAAATATCTAACAAAATTTATTTTTTTCAGTTTTTTTTTTTTAATTTGAAAATTTATTTTATTTATTGCAGGTTCTTTCTAATAAAATTTTACTACATAAGTAAGGATTTATCAATTGGATTTACAATTAAACTCCTTAAATGAAAATTTAACTATTTTGTCGATGATAGTTCTTTTAACAAAAAATTAATTTTTCTAATTGAAATTGTAATTATTGCATTGCATCTTTTTAAACTTGATCTTTTTTCAGAAAAATTAAAACCATTTTGTCGAAAACTGTTTTTTTTTCAAACATTAATTTTGGTAATTAAAAATTTAATTATTTTGTTGATAATTGTTTTTTGAGTAGAAAATTGATTTTTCAAATTTGAAATGTAACTATTTCATATTACAGTTAAGAATTAATCTTCTTTACTGGAAAATCAAACTATTTGGATGAAAATTAATTTTTTTAGTGGAAAATTTATCGATTTTGTTGAAGATTCTGCTTTTTGGTCAATTGAAAAATGATTATTTTTTGACAAAGTTATTTTATAACTATAAATTTAACTATTTAATGAAAGATAGATGATTTTAGTTAGAACTTCTTATCTTTGATTGAAAAATGAAACGTTTTGTCCAAAATGTTTTTTTTACAAAAATTAATTTTGTTAATTAAAAATTTAACTATTTTGTCGATAATTGTTTTTTTTTGTAAGAGTTTGATTTTTGAAATTGACAATCCAACTATTTGAATGAAAATTCATCTTTCTTAGTTGAAAATTCTTCTTTTTTGGTTGAGATTGATATTTTTTCTTGAAAATCCAACTATTAGTTTGAAAGTGAAACTATTTTATTTACGATTGATGACTTTAATTAAAAAAGTTTCTCTTTGGTTAAAAAGTTAACCGTTTTATCGAACATTGTTTGTTTTTTTTATAGAATTTTTTTTTAATTGAAAATTTAACCATTCCATTGTTTGTTGAAATTTAGTCGTTTTATAGAAAATTCAACTATTTGGATGAGAATTTATCATTTTTAGTTAAAAATTCAATTATTTGGCTAAAACTTTATGTATTTTGTAGTAAATTAATCTTCTCGGTTAAAAATGATTTTTTTTGTTCAAAATGCAATTATTACTTGAAAATTAATCTCATTAGTAGGAAATTGAAAAATTTTTGGCAAAAAGTAATTTCTTTTTCTGACAATTAATTTGTTTTTTTATTCTAATTTTAAAAAATTATATTCTTATTTTTAAGGATTCATAATTTTTAATACAAAATTTGTCTTCTTTATTGAAAATGTAACTTTTTCTTAATATTTATTTAATATAATATTTTTTTGAACTTATTTTTAGTTGGAAATTTAAGTATTTCTTGAAAAAAAGTTTTTTTTTTTAAATTACGTACTCAATTTTTTAAATGTAATTTTTATTTATTTATTTTTATTTAAATTTGTCTTTCTTAGTTGAAAAATCATGTACTAATGATAAATCTCAATTTGAGTTATCACTGTATTTAGAAAATTTTTTAAAACTTTTGTTTAAAATTCGTTTTTCATAAGAAATTTTTTTCAATTAAAAATTTAACTAAAACTCTTTTTTTTCTTTTTTGTTCGTTTAAACCTTACGTATTTTATTAGAAATTCGCCTTATTCGTAGAAAATAATTCCTCTAGATTGAAAATTAAACTCTTTTATTAAAAATTTTTTTTTTGACAAAAGTTATTTATTAAAAATAAATATTGAACTATTTTAGTTGAGAATTTATGACTTTTATTTAAAAAATTTTCTTTGATTAAAAAAATAACCATTTTATCGAAAATTGTTTTTTTTGTGCAACATAATTTTTTTTTAATTGAAATTTTAACCATTCCAGTGTTTGTTGAAAATGGATCCATTTACTAGAAAATTTAACTATTTGGATGAGAATTTATCATTTTTAGTGTAAAGTTCAGTTACTTGGTTGACAATTTATGTCTTTTGTAGAAAATTAATTATTTTCGTCAGAAAATTAATCTTCACGGTTTAAAATTATTTTTTTTCTTTAAAATGCAATTATTCGCTTAAAAATTAATCTAATAAGTAGAAAATTAAACAATTTTTGGAAATAGTCATGTTTTTGTTTGACAATTAATTTTTTTTAATTCTAATTTAAAAAAATTATATATTTTTTTTTCATAGAAAATTTAAATTTTTCCTAATTACTCTGTTATTTTTTTGGTAAACATTACTTGTTTATATAAAATTTAACTAATTCATTTTGATCAAAATTTTGGTAGAAAATTTATCTCGTTGATTAAAAACTGATCTCTTTGGTTGAAGGTTTAAATATTGGATTTGGCATTGGATTAAAATTCAACTAATAGGTTAAAAAAAGAAACTATTTTTTTAAATTTAGTTTGTTGGTTGAAAATTTAACTATTTTTTTGGAAAAAATTATTTTCTTAAATTAAGCACTTAATTTTTTAAATGTTAATTTATTTTTTTTGTTTAAGCTTGTCGTTTTTATTTAAAAAATCATGTACCTATTGAAACATCAATTCGATTTATCATTATAGTTAAAAAAAAATGTTAACTATTTTTTTTTAATTCCTTTTTCGTAAAAAAATTAAGTTTTCCATCGAAAATTTAACTAAAACTTTCTGTTTTTGTTTTTGTTTGTTTAAAACTTACGTACTTTATTATAAATTTTTGTTATTTCTAGAAAATAATTCATCTTTTTTAAAAATTAAACTATATTATTAAAAATTATTGTTATTTGACAACATTGATTTTTTAAAATAAAAATTGAACTATTTTGGTTTAGGATGATTTTTATTAATAATTTTTCGCTTTGGTTGAAAAGTTAAAGATTTTATCGAAAATTGTTTTTTTTTGACCAGCAAAATTTTTTTTTAATTGAAAATTTAACCATTCCATTGTTCGTGAAAAATTGATTTATTTAATAGAAAATACAACTATTTGAATGAGAATTTATCATTTTTAGTTACAAATTTAATTACTTGGTTGAAAATTTATGGCTTTTGTAGAAAATTAATTATTTTCAACAAATTAAAATTAATCTTCTCGGTTTTAAATAAATTTTTTTGTTTTAATTAATCTTATTAGTAGAAAATTGAACAATTTTTGGAAAAAGTAATTTTTTGTTTTACTACTAATCTTTTTTACTCCAATTAAAAATTTTTTTTTAAGGATTCATCATTTTTAATACAAAATTTGTCTTCTCCATTGAAAAATTAACTTTTTCTCAATAAAATCTGTTTTCTTTTCGGTTCACCATTATTTTTTTATTTTAAATTTAACTAATTCATTTTTTTTTGTAGAAAATTAATCTTCTTGATTCAAACATTCATCCCTTTGGTTGAAGGTTTATATATTTGGTTGAAAAATAATTTTTTGGTTAACAATGTGACTGTTTATGTTAAAAATTCATTTTATTTTTTAAAAGTTGTCGTTTATAGTTTAAAAAAAACTCCCTTGGTTTAAAATTCAACTAACAGATTTAAAAAAGAAACAAATTTTTTTAAATTTATTTTTTGGTTGCAAACTTAACTATTTTTTTAAAAAAAAGTTTTTTCTTTAATAAGCACACCTTTTATTTAAATTTGTCTTTCAAAATTCAAAATTATTTACCTATTAAAATCTAAATTCAATTTATCATTGCAGTTAAAAACATTTTGAACTATTTTGTTTAAAATTTCTTTTTCGTAAAAAAATAATGTTTTCAATTGAAAATTTAACTAAAACTCTTTTTTTCGTTTTTGCTAGTTTAAAAATTACGTATTTTTTTAAAATTTTGTCTTATTTGTCGAAAATAATTTCTCTTGGTTTAAAATTCATTTTTTTGTTGAACATGCGACAATTTAATTAAGAATTTGTTTTATTTTTTCCTGGGTTTAAAATTTATTTATTTTGTTAAAATTTGAACTATTTTTTTTTAATTTACTTATTTTGTTTGAAAATAATTTTCTTTGAGTAATTTAGAGAAATGCTGTGTATAGCGTTAATCCAGGGTAATCCAATACACTCTGGAGTAATCCACATTCTCTGGACTTTTTTTTTTAGGAGTTGTTTCTCCCTTGGGGTGGCAATTAGGGAATTAAAGTTTGATGAAAAATTCGCATTCTCCCACGAAGGAATGAACCTTTTACCTTTCACTTGCCGAAAATGTTTCAAGTCCTTAATGAACCGGAAAAATGGCGTTTGGAGGCCCAAAAAGGCCCAAAGTAAGTCTTCCTCGTAACGAAGACGAATAGAAATCGACCATTTCTTACTGAAAGAATGAGGAAACAGTCGACCAGAGAATTAATTGGCGGTTCCAATTAACGACTTTGCACTCCTGTAAAAAGTTGGGTGTCAATTTTTAGACGACTCTTCCCTGAAAACGAAATCGTTTCCTCAGAAAATAAGGTACCTTCTCAAAACTACCTTATTATATTCTTTTTCTTATTTTTTTTATTTTACTTAAAAGAAAATTTACTTAAATAAATTTGTATTATTTATATTATATTAAATTTATAATTCAAATATTGGATAAATTAAATTAAATGTATCATAATCTTTAAATAATAAAAAATAAATTCTAAACAATAGAAATAGACCATTATTTACTGCAAGATTTTTTACAAAAAAATAAAATATTTTAGTTGAAGATTGATGATTTTAATTTTAAAAATTCCCTTTGGTTAAAAAAGTTAACTATTTTAACGAAAATTGTTTTTTTTTTGTACAAAAATCTTCTCGGTTTGATATTCAGTTTTTGTTGTTGTTGTAACAATTATTACTTTTAACAAAATATTAAATTTTCTAAACGTGAATCTTCAAATAAAAAAGTGTAATAGTTGATATTTCAACCAAAAAGGATACAAATTTATTTTAAAAAAAGTTTACCAAAATTGTTGAAATTTTATACGAAGACGAATTTTCTCTACAAAAATTGGATTTTCAACCAGAAAATATGAATTTTCAGCGATAAAAAAATAATTTATAACACAATAGTTAAACTTTCAATTAAAGAGATGAATTTTCTGCTAAGTATATAAAATTTATTTTCTTTACCAAAAACTTGAAATACTTTATTGAAAATTGTTTTTTTTTTTGTACAAAACAATTTTTGGAAAACGTAATTTTTTTCAAGACTAAACTGAGAAAATTAATTTTCTGACGTAAAGATTCAATTTCTAAAAAAAGAAATTCAATTGAACGGCTCGATCGAAGAATGGGACGTGCGCGTGGCCGCTTGAAAGTGCCCCTGAACGTTATGCAATTTCCCGACAACCCTCGCTT
>JAAAKG020176782.1:0-26576 GCA_010014905.2 Druon quercuslanigerum | reverse complement strand
ATCAACCTGCAGTCATGACAAGAATAAAATGATTCACTGCTTTCTCAACGATCTCCTCGTAGAAGCGTCGATATTTCTTAATAGGCTCGGTAACGTTAGTCCAGAAACTTTTTCACCGGACATACGTAATTGTTTCACTGTCACATCGCCAGGTCGGATTACCTTGTATGAGAAGGGGATCGATCGGACATAGGATGTGAGCATCCCTACTACTTTTGAAGATGGGCATTTTCGCATGTGTGTACAAAACTGTATGCAGAGTAACTATATAGTGGAACCACTATAAAAGCATAGAAAATACGTTTGAAAGTCGCAGTTCTCACCTGACCGCCTTAATATCGTAATGGAGGAGATAACTTTCAAGGTAGAGCCAAAAGAAATCGATTTCGAGACACAATTAAACAAACGGAAGAGATAAAATAATTAATCATATTTCCGTGATAGAAAATTCTTGTCTCCTCAGAATATAATTGACCGTAGAATCAACAATAAGAAGATTTTACTTTTCAGAACAAAATATTTTCCTAAATCAAATTTTTTGGAAAAATTAGGCCCTATTTTTGTGGAAAATCAGGAATTAAAAAAACAAATAAGAAAAAAAGTAAGATGTATCTTTAGTGAATGAAGTTATCCGTTAGTTTCAAACAGTGATGTGTGAAATATAATAATTGCTACATTTTGACGAATTTAAAGAAAATAGTGAAACTATTTTTGATCACAGGTAATCGTGTTTATGGAATTGGAACGGATATCGGACAAAAAATTATTTAATTCCAATACCACTAAGTCAGGCGTGCTTCTCACAATTCAAATCTGAAATCGATATCAGAGTACTGCTGCATTCGCGTAATTAAAATCTGAGCGACGAATTCGAATTACGCGCCACGGTGCCTCCATATGGCGCATTTCCTGTTTTAATCATGTTTAGGATATCGATATTCGAAGTTAATATTGTCGCCCTTAAAACAACGCGTATAATGCTTCCTTTTTTACACCTGTTTCTGTGAACCAAAAGCATGTTACTCAGAAATAAAAATAGTGAATAACTCAGCAATAAGTGAAATAAAAAAGTGGGCACCTTGTTCAATTTAAGTCTGAAATATCCTGTTTAAAGTGAAACCAAGAGCATGATAAAGTAATAAAATTAGAGATACTTAAATGAGATTAAAATTAAATTTAAAAACACTTTTTAGCGTCCAATAATCAAGTTAATATGAAGAATTCCTGAAAATAAAATCAAGAATCGAACAAAGAAATATTGACAACCACCATAAAATGTTCCGATTGCAACCTGAAAAAAAAATTTCTTTTTCTCCAGATACATATTTTATTTTAATTTAATTTTTTTGTCTTGATAAGAGTGCTGTATGAGTACCGAAACGTTGGTGATTCTTTTTGATAAATTTTTTTTATTGTGATTTGATAATGATAAAAATAAAAAGGACGAAAGAAATTTAAAATAAGAAAAGGTAGGAGATTCGGTTAATTGCCTTCTCATTTTTATTTCATCTTCTTAATTTTTTTCCAAATAAAAACGATTTTTTCTTTTTTAAAGGGAAAATGAGAAGAAGAAAAACTTTTTTTCAGATTGCAATGGGAACAGTTAATGGTGGTTGATTTTATTTTCAGGAATCCTTCCTAATAATAAAGTATATCCTGGATTTCGAATTCCCATGCAAAATGTGGAAGCATGTCCAAGACGAAAAGCGATCGCTCGCCCGGTATTCGAGTTATAAACGCATGGGAAATAATAGAAGAAAGCTTAACTGGCGATCGACCAACCGTTTTCCGCCTTGGAGAAGTTCATTTTTTATAATTTGCTTTCTCGGCCCCTATTTAACAAAAACAGTTCAAGTAAAGCTCAATAGCCGCAAAATAAAAAGAAAACCTTTTTAACAGATTTTTGAAAAATCTTTTCAATTTAATATTATGCAGAGCGAGTTACCTTATACATAAGACAAGTCTGTTTTTAATCTGATTTTTGGTAAGTAAACGCACAATTTTTACCGGGATTGTACACAAAAGGAAAAGTAAAATCTTATATAGATACATATAGAGTTGAGATTTTCATGTTTGAATAAGTAGGAACTTCATAACAAATTGATTTTAAGGATAATTAAGTAGAACGTAACTGCGGTGAGAAAAACAATAAAGTTTTAATGAATTGTGGATTTCTCTCAACCTTTAGATTTTTAATATAATGGCCATAATGGTGACCATCTTTAACTGGACAACAGCTGGTGTGATTTCTTTGGAAAGTGACGCGCTGCATAATCATCATCATCATCATGCGCCGGTAGCAAGTTCATTTATGCATTTTCATGGACCGGTCGAAGGCCCTGCATTCGAAGTGAAAGTCCCATACTTTCCTCCCCATAGTGAATACAATCATCTACACGGACAGGAGGACCATGATAGCTCAAATCATCATGAACATCACGATCATTATTCACTTGACTATGTTGCGCATCCAAAGTATCAATTTTCCTATGGCGTTAAAGATCTTCACACGGGTGATTTTCATGGTCAGAAGGAATCTAGGGATGGTGAGTTGATTTTTTTATTTTTCCAATTTATTTATATTAATTAATTAATTTCACTCTAAATATAAATCGATGAGAAATTTAAAAAAATTGTATTGACCTGTTTATAGATATTTCTTCTTTCATAAATTCCTATAAGTAAGCAAAAGTATGTTTCATGCATGAAGTATTTTTTTCAATTGATAAAAGATTGTAAATTTAAGAGTATTCCACAAAAGATCCTTACTTATTTTTCGAATATTTTTTCTCTGCAGAATTAATTTAATTCCAATTTTTAGCATCCAATGACCAGGGATATTTTACAAATAAATTAATCGAAAACAAATTTGGTAAATAAAGCTGTCTTTCTAAAAGAAATAAAATGCTGCCATTTATGCATTTTTCAAGGTTTGATAATTTTTTTATAGCAATTATTTATAATTATAATAAGTTTTTTTATAGTAATATCGTAGCGAATATTTAGTCAATTATTTTTATATTTATTGAATCTCATCTGTTTGATCACATTGACCAAAAGCATGAAAAAGATAAAGATTATTTTACAACGAAAATATAATGAACAATCAATCGTAAGTTCATCATCATAATCATAAGTTTCAGTGATAATCATACGTTACCTATAACTTAAGTTTCACCCATAATTATAATCATAAGTTTCACCTATAAACTAATATAAAACTTTTTACAGTTTCGCGCTTTCAAATGAAATAATATTATAGTGGCCGGTGAATTAGATGCTTGTCAAGTAAATATTTCAGCTCTAGCGTAATACATCTTCTAAATGATTGTTAGAAAATAACATTATCTTTAAATGACTCTTTGATTTAATCTTTTAAACAAGAAGAGTGAGTGTTTTTTTTTTTTTGCATTCCACGTCCTGCAATCGCCATCACTTTACTGTTCAAAACTGAAGAATTATCAAGTGAAGATCTATAAAATTGAAATATTGCAAAAAATGAACATTTTAAATCACATATCTTTTAAACATAAATATTAAAAATTTCCTAAAGTGTATCTCTACACTTATTTGCAATATTCAAGAATTTTTAATTGCAAATATTCAAAAGTGGAGAACTTTGAATTATAAATTTTCAAAATTCAGAGTTTAAGAGCTTTTAATTGTTTAGATTTACAATTATAAATGATTAATTATAACTTTAGATTGCAATTCGTTTCTTATTAAGTTAACTTTAAATTGTCATTATAATTGTCATTAAAAAATATTTAATTTGAAGGATTTATAATTGAAATCTTTTGATAACATTTAAAAAAATTTTGATTACTAATTTATGAATCCTAAATAGGAGAGAAATGTTTTTAAACTTGAACACTTTTAGAATTGCTTGTTCTGGCACTGATGAAATATTTAGGCTGTGCGTATCTTACCGATTTCAGAATTTTTTAAGTTGTTGCTTTAAAAAAAAAAATTACTCACAATAACTTTTTACCTAGCCTTTCCTATTGAAATCCACTCAAACATTATTTAAAAATTAATTAAAATCTTTTTTTTCAGATAATTAAAAATTATATAAAAAGAATCAAAATTAAAAAATGGTACCACTTTTTCTGTAAATACTAAAAGTAGAGTTTCTTAAAAGACCATGGCAGATACAAAAAATCCATTTACACTTATCCTACTAGATTTCTGCAGTATGTACCATTTTTATGCGGTCAGCAGAGTTTTTTTTCTGTAAATATAATTTTGGGATTGTTTTTCGTAAACTATGCAACATGTCACAAAAGAGTGAGGTTTGTGTTTTATATAAATTTTTCAATCGTGCAAACTCTAGAAAGTGAGCAAGTACATTTGATTTTTGGGATGGATTTTTTTTAAATGTTAAAACTTCTGCAACTGATAATTAGACTCTAATGAAATATTGGACTATTAGAGATAAAATCATACATTTAAAAAATATAAAACTTAAAACAAAAAATTTGGAAATTTTGCGCAAAAAATAGTTTTAAAATACTTTTCTGATTGAAATTTTATTGTTGTAAAGAAATTAGATTTAAAAATATTTTAAATACATAAATTGCTTATTTGTAAGGCATATTTCGGAAATTAACTTACTTACTTTTGCATAATCAAATTTTAATTGTAGACATTTAGAAGCATAACAACATGACACTGTCATCGTGAACATCATTATTCAGGGACAATAAATAATATTACAGGAGAAATTTCGCTCACCAAATTATAAAGTCATGCAAGCTAAAGTAAGGACAATTACGTGATAAAATAATTTGTAGTGAACTTTGAATGTACACGTAGAGAATTTGTTTATATAATTAGCTGCTAGCATTACCAAAATACATCGTGAGAAATATTTTCAGGTTCCAGTATCACTTAGCCGATAAAAGTTTGTAATTGTAATGCCTACAAATCGTTTAGATGTGAACACTGAACAGTCCATAATGCTGAGTTTTTATAAATAGAGTTTTTTTTTATAACAATCATCTAACAAGTCAGCAATTACTTCATTTTACACAACGACGAGTATTAGAGCCAAGCCATATTAAACATAGAAAATAATTTCTAAGAATATAAAATACAAGTTGGAGATTCTATCGTTTGCAAGTGGCGTTTTTTTTTTGTAAAAATTCTGAACTTTTTTATTTGCACGTATAGTGGTTATCTCTGATACCTTTAAGTTTCATGAAAATCCAATCATTGTTTTCCAAAATGTCGAATATTAAAAGAAAAGAAAAAATTAAATATGGCCTAGATCCCATGATTTAAAAAATGTTGAAAAATTCTCAGGGCTCAGCATTTCTCTTTTTATATCACTTGGTGAATTTTGGGTTTCCTTCCTTATTTCTAGGAGAGAGCGTTCACGGTGAATACAGCGTGAAAGAACCAGGCGGTACCATTCGCGTCGTGAGTTACCACGCGGATAAAGATGGATTTCACGCATCGGTACACACTTCTGGAAAAAACGATCACTCTGGCGGCACATATGGTGGTCCAGGTCAAATTAATTACTATCATAATCACGCTCTGGATCAACATCACGAACATGGTGGTTTACAGGATTACGCTACACACTCCGCTCCCGAAGGATACTCATAACAACAAAGAAAACCCCAGAAAAATTGGTTGTAAACCTAGAAAAATTTCTCTTGTACCTGTATTTTTTATTTGCTGTTACATTATTAGAAATATCTGCCCGAATTCTTAATAAGACTTGCGTTCAATCTGTGAGATGTATTTTTAAGCAAACATATTTCCATTTTTTTATGTATATATTTAGGTGTCTTACTTACCAAAGCCACTTCATTAGCATCACCTATTGAGTATTAAAAATAGTAATAAGCATGACTCTGTTTATTGTAAATATATTACTAATAAAATTTTAGGTGAACTATATAATTTAGAACTTCCAAGTAATCATGTACAATTGATGTATTTATTTGAAGTATCCTGCATGTAATTTTGCATTAGAAGATTTATTCAGGTTGGCTGAATAACTTCACTTTGAAAATTCCGCGCGATTTTCCTGATTTTTCTATGAAAAAATTTTCATTTTCCCTGATCATTATTATTAAAATAACCAGCATTTTTAAATTATAGTATTTCTAACACATAATCTTTTATAAACGAAATAAAAAAATTCCAGGTAGAAAATGAAAAATGTCAAATTTATTTGTTTATTCAACCCAAATAGTTTAAAAATTAACTCTAAAAATAAATTTTTAATCCAAAAGGACGAATTTAAAAACAAGGAGTTCAATTTTTCACCTAGGAAGATGGCTTTTTAACAAAATAATTATGTTTTTAACAAAAAAGGTTATTCTTTTAACAAAGTATGCATTTCTGAGTAAACGATATAAATTTCCAACGAAATGCTTGACTTTTCTATCTACGAGGATAAATTTTTAATAAAATAGTTCAATTTTCAACACATAAAGATAAATTCTCGAAAAAATAAAGTAGTTAACATTTCATTAAAAAAATTTCTACTAAAAGACATGAAGTTTTAAATGAAGAAGACGGATTTTTTAACATAAAAGAAAAAATTTTTAGCAAATAAAGCAAATTTTCAGCAGAATACTTTAATATTTAAGCAAATTGTAGAATTTCCAAGTAAATAAGTTAAATGTGTAAAGAATAGAAAATTTAAATATTCATTTCATTTACAAAACAAGAAACAAATTTTTTTATAGTAGTTGCATTTTACAAAATTTTCCCATGGTACATTTTTTGTCCATTATACTCCGACCTCTACAAAATATTTACCCCACCGGCAGCCCCTGCGATTTCCAGGAATAAGGTAGCTAAGCTGGGCCTGAGCAGTTGACATCTGCTGAGGATCAAAATTTTACGACCAGTAGAACTTGTAATTTTCGCAATAAATGATTTGCTTATTAAAAATTCGGAAGCCGGTAGTCTCAAAAAATACATGCATATAAAATTTTCCACAAAAAGATTAAAATTGTGATTTTCTACTAGTATCTAGTGAACTATTGGAGATAGGAACAAATTGATAAAATTTTTAGATTTACCATCCTAAGAACATAGTTATTGCAGTTAAACAGAAATTATTAATGCATAGAAAATAAATGCCATGGAGATAAATGATATAAACATTCTGTAAAATTTAAAGCCGATAAGTGATGACCCTCGGAGGTATTGAGAGCCTTTTGTTGTCGATTTACTCGGGCAAGCCGAAGTACAAAAGATAGAATTGAATACTTAGAAATAAATATTAGTTGAGGGAGTGGACAGGCGAAGTTGCGACTACTGGGGTTCGCCACTAATAAACTTTCCGCAGGAAGCCAACGTTCAGTTTCTATAGTCACATCGTGAAGGGCTTAAGGTGATTCGCATCGTCTGAAAATTTCCTCTAAGAAAAGGTAAAGGAATACTTACACCTAAGCTGATGTTTAAGCTTACATAAAATTCGGAAGTAAAAGTGAAAATTTTTCGAAGAAACTTGTATTCTGATATAATGCAATTTAATATTCACAATCTGAGTAAATTCGAATTTTTTACATAATTATTATTCTTTTTATTTTTTATGCATTTGTTTCAGGATCAAAAACTCTAGTGTCTTGACCTTCTCTCTTACCTCGACGTCTTCTATCACATAATCAATTGCCGATTCTTTTTCTCCTTCTATTTCATTCCCTTGTATATTGCTGTTTAAGATTTTAAAATAAGACTTTAATATTTTCTTTTGTTTCCCATTTAGTACCTTGGCTTTGCATCGTCTTCCTTACTCTCCTCACCGTTTCCTTTAGGTCCATCAAGCTAGCACCTCCACAAACCTCCGAGAACGTATTCCCCAAATTTCTTTATATCAGAATGTTGGGCTTTTTTGGGCTGTATTACCGATTTTTAGGCTCCACTAAGTTTTATTAATATTCTAATTTCGAGTGGAGGTGCTGGCTTGAATCAAGCCAGTGGCTCCACTATATGAAAATTAAAAGAAAATTATAGCGTTAAAAAAATTCAAAAAATCAAACTAAGAATTATATTTCAGGCTAAACAGAGTACGATATAAAATAAAGTAAAGGAGACAAAAAATGTGGATTTTGAACATCATACAATTTTTTACATACAAAGTGGGGGGAAGCGTTTGTGTTTTTGAGGATATGTTAGGGGTTGAAGCTTTGTGTGATGATCTGCCAAGGAGAAGGGAAGGGGTGGAAACAATTTTTAAAATAGCGTGACGTAATTTTTAAACGGCCTCTATAGAAATTGGATCATTATACAGTCTGTTGCATTGAAAAAGCTTTGTAAAGTGTAAAGGCATAGGAATTTCAATAGAGTTTTTAATGTAGTCAATCAAATTTTCCAGCCGAAAGCAATCTTCGATGACTACTTCTTTATTAGCCTAGTAATATGAGGTACATAATAATCGAAATAACTATAATTTCTATAATTAATAACTATAATATTTATAATTTTTCTTTAATTGCATTTAAGTTACGTGTTTAATGAAAGTGAATTAACTTGTAAATAGAATTGTCACTCGAGAAACATATATGCGAAGTAAAGAAGTAAACCTGATGTAATGATGATCCGAAATTTAGAGAGAGACAATTTTATTATTTCGATATGTGCTATAAGTTTTGATTAGTGAATAAATTAATGACTTATAAGCTCATACAATATGTATTATGTTACAGCAAGTATGTACAAGCCAAACTTTCATATTCTAGGCGTGAATCCCGCCCTAGAAGCTTTGAATTTATCAAATTTTGAATAAATAATATATTTAGTTATTTAATAAATAAAACTCGACAACTTTAATGATAAATTAAATTGTAGTACGCAAGCACGATGTAACAAGAATAGTTTTCCATAATGAAATGTAAGCAATCTACCATCGTACAATTATCTCAAAAACTTTGGCTTAACCCACTTTCAGAGAATTCTCTCTTATTCAAGTAAAGTTGCGACCATTAATCAAATTGCTATGCGTGACTATTTGTTGAGAATTCGCAGAACAGTTAGATTATAGTTTGCATGCACAAATGTAATCAGTGTGGATATCAAATGTAAAGTAAAATAAAACATGCTAGTCAGGAGGGAGGATATCAAAACAAACATCAGTTCCCTTTTCTTAAAGCAATGCGAGTGAATATTTTTTCCTAAAAGAGTGTTGTAACGATATATCTCGAAAATCTCACATTTTTTTTAAAAAACCACATTGAAAAATCAGAAAACAACATTATGCGAATTGAGAAACTTTTGCGCTATTGAATACTCTTGCGTGCGGTTAAATTGAAACTTTCAAAGGATCAAATTTAGTATTTAAAACATTTAATGTGTTTTAAATAAGCTTTTTCCCTAATATTTAATATATTATTAAATAATTTTAATATATGAAATCCTACAATCGCGAACAATTAAAACGTCTCTAAATTTTAATCAAAATCGTCAAGATTCCGAACTTGCAACAGCTTCATATTTTTTAATCAATTTTAAGGTAGTTTATAGTCTGACCACCAGAAGTGACACTTAACAACAAATATCTTTATAATCAAATTTTAAAGAATATTAACAATATTATAGCAATTTTATTTTATATTAACGTTTTTCATTAATTCAGTTATTTCAAACAAGCAAAAAAATAGCAATTTTTTGTTACATCATATTAGTGTTTTTGGTATAAAATTGCTGCTAGTGATGAAAAATCATAATATTTAAAACAATATTTATAATGAATAAATGATGATGGATATGTAAGCGTTTAAACAGAAAATTTGTGATTTTAAACGAAAAATCATTTTCAAAATCATTAACTTAAAAATTACGATTATTGAAAATAATTTGATTATGATTTTATAATCTTTTAAGGAAGATGAAAAATTTGTAACTATTTTACGTTGTATTGGTTATTACGCTAGAAAAGTGTATTTAAAAAAATAACATAGGCACACGAAAAAGAAAATAAGTTGTCTGAAATTTTGATCAGAGAATGTCTTATATTTTTGAGGTCGATGTATCAAAATCCGGTAGCCGTTTGGCCCCATCAGGTCAGGATTTGTTCTAGCCTCAAAAAACACCCGAAAATAGCAAAAATAGCTCTTTTTGTTCGTAGAAAATGGAACTCGACCACATTCTTACAGGTTTTTCGGTTGAATGGATTTCAGTACAATGCTGATTAACCCCTGTTCAGACCTTTTCTGCTCCGCACCTCAAAACCGTCAAACCTAACCTCAATACTGCCTTTAATTAGCCTTAATAAACGGTCTTTCAGTTGTAGGGGCAAAACAAGCTTAAAAGAAGTTATCTTGCGTTTTTTTGGTCACTGAGAGTGGATCCGCTGTTTACTTTCTCGGAAAGGTCCAAGTCCACCCCTAACCTCAAAATTATGGTCACAAAATTGCCAAAGTAGTCCATATTGTTATTCTAAGATGACTAATGGCCGAATTTCAATTTTTAGATATCACATTAATTGATCCTATCTTTTCTCGTATCCCTTTGTATCTCAAGTCGCGGCTAATCTAAAAAAAGTCATTCATAACCTCAAAAGCAGATCTATTAGTTCGAAAACGAGAAAAGGCCTCGATCTCTGTACGTATACGACACTATAGTAAGTTTATGACATCGCTACATCCGAATTCGGCATTAGCATATGCCCTCCGAGTCAGGGTTTCATCCTAATCTCAAAACGAAATTTCGGAATAGCTCAAATAGCCCATTTTTTGTGAAAATGAATTTTGTTTACGTTTCTCATCCATATTTGGGCTCAGATAGCTGTAATATAAAATTTGTGTACATGCTCAGGGCAACACTCGCGACTGACCTATGCTAACTGAAATTTTTCTTTTGAAAATGCATCCTGTTTGAGCGCTTTTTTGACTTCATCGCAGGATTCGATCATATGAACAAGGAAATTTTGAACTAATACTACATAATCACTCACGTGTCCAAAGAAATTGTATTTGTATCGTTTAGTACGCCTTCAGTAGACGCATTGAATTGTCGGATGTAAGAATCACCGCAGAAAAATGAAACATACTTGACAAGAAAAGTCTGGTTGAAAACTCAGTGGCCATGCTCAATGCATTTGTACGAGTCCGTGGCATACCACAGGATTCATTTTTCTTTTTGGCTTTGCTGAATCGTGAAATTCGAGTTTACGATCTAAGGAATGCTTCAACCTTTAACCCTTTAACATCTGTAACGAAGTCAGCGGCAACGCGGTGCCTTGCAGGAGGCGTTTAGTGCATGCCAATGATGCCGTGGTGTGTCCGACGACGAGTTGACATTATCTTCGTCAGAGTCGGAAAGCCCTCATACTTAGCCCTGGTGAGGAATCAGGGTTGTCACCCCCAGGACGGTTGACTCTCCCCGGTTGGAACGGGTTTCCTAACGTGCGGGTTTTTCTGTAAATGATGGTTTCTACAATAACTTCAACTTCTTCAGTAAAGCATCAGTGCCCTAATAACTGTAGTGAATTATGCTACGTGTGTGGCTAATTCGGCATACCACAAAATCGTCGACCATTTAATGAGTTAGTCAAAGTCATTTACGAAAGATAGTTTGGCATGCAGGCTTCAAACCACAACAAAAAGTGGGTTCCTAATGTGATATGTAGCGCTTGTTATACAATGCTTTATCGCTGAAAAATTGGAAAGCAGAACAATACAGTTCTGAGGTCATGATGATGATGTGAACCAAGTTAGTCATAGAGAAAATTTTAAAAATAGCGAAACAGCAGGCATAGCAATTTTAATCCATGTGGAAAAAAGTATCCGAATCCTGAGAAAACTTTTCGTTTAGAATTAAATGATTTCGTGAAGAAACTTCGACAATCACCAGTGCATAGGAATAGAAAGAAAGATTTCAGAAAGTATTTTGCAACGCAAGTGAATAAAAATAAAAAATGGGTACAGTGTGAGGATTTTGAGGGATTGATGAATGAGTTGAAGCCGAACGTATACAAAAGTAATGAGTTGCGAGTTTTCATCGACTCATCCATTGGAAGCGAACCTTGATCTGGTCTTGAAGAAAATAAATTGCGCGGCCCAACAGCAGTCAAGATTTACAAAGAACCCTTGTCATTTGTGTTTATGGGCCAGCAGAGATCGGAAAAATCACTACACATAAAACTTGGCCTCATAAAATAATTTGTTAAAGCACATGACAAAGAGGGGGAATGTTTTAAGTACTTGAGGGAGTAGTTTTCGAAACAGTCAGATATTAAGGCAGAGTCTTTGATGGGCCCCATATAAGGCAAATATTACGAGACGAAATACTTGTCACCAAAATGACCGATCTAAAAAAATCTGCTTGGCTGATTACAAAGAGGTTGTAGCTAATATGGCCAGCAATTTTGGTAAATTAGGATGCCAGATGAAGCTAAAACTACATTTCCTTGATTCCCATATAGATGATTTTCCGGATAACTGTGGGGGTAAAAGCGAAGAACAGGGCAAGCGATTTCACCAAGACCTCCAAGATGCTGAGCGCTGAATCCAAAGAATGCGGGATATTGATATTTAACGGCAAAAGAACACGCTATCCGCGAAAAAAATGAAGAAAACTGATTTTGCGAAGCGTTCGCAGTTGTGAGTTACTTTTTTGGGATTAGAATGACATCATGACTTTTTTTGTCAAAGAGACTCCTGATTTGGATTTAACGATCTCAAAAAGATACAACTATCATGTTTTTGTGAGTACTGGGGCTAAACAGATTTTCGAACTCACAGACGAGTTCTGTTTCCGCAGCCTTAAGGCGATATTTGAGGTTAGGATAGGAAGTTTGGAGGTGCAACTTGCGTTTTGAGCTATCATGATCAAAAACTAGTATATTAGAGCTGATAAAAACCTAATACAAACGAAAAACTAAAGGATTAGCTAGGCACATGGATTGAGGTGACTTTTGAGGTTATGTTGGACTTTTTTTGTTAGCCATGATTCGTGACACAATGCGATACGAGGAAGGATTTGATAAATCAAAGTGGCCCTAAAAAATTAAAATTTGACCATTTGTCACATTAGAAAAACCAAATTGACTGCTTTGGGAATTTTGAGAGAGTATATTTTGAGGTTAGGGACGGACTTGGACCTTTCTGAGTACTAGGGGCCCCAGATCCACGTTGAGTGACCAAAAAAACATAAAATAACTTTATTTGGGCTTATTTTGCTCCTACAACTAAAAGATCGTCCCTTCTGGCTAATTGCAGGCAGTTTGAAGGTTAAGTCTAACGGTTTTAACGTTAGGATCACAAAGCCTCTGAACAAGGATTAATGAACCTTATAGGGCCAAACGGCCACCGGATACTGATCAGCTACCTCAAAAACATAAGACCAAGACGGATTGGTCAAAAGTTCAGACAACTTTTTTTGTGTCACTGTTTAATCTTCACAATATTTGAAAAAATTAGGTTATCTGAGCCTTTTACCCTGGAAATGGGAATTTTTATAAAAAATTATCAGATTTAAAGAATTAATTTTTTTTCACAATATCCTTTTTTGTTTTTTTTTCTGCATTTTTCTACCCAGGAATTAAAATTTGTAATAAAAAATCAGAAGATTTCAGAAACTCAGAATTTTTTATCAATTTTAGTGTCTTTTAACGTTTTACTCCAAAAATTTATGTTAAACAAATTTTTTTATAGTTCGAAAGGATTTTCCATTTTTAACATTTTTAGATTACGTTTGCGTTCGGCGGAGGAAACAGGTTATTTGAAACAAAAATTCAGAATTTTAAAACAATTTTGAGATATGTTTGCGATTTACACCGGAAATCGGTTATATTATAAATACATTAGATTTCGAGGAAGATTACAAGTTTTTAAACATTTGCAGCTATAGTGAACGTTTTTTTTACATAAAAGTAGATTGATAAATGTAAGGTTATGCTCCTGTTTCTTAACTGTCTTTCGAGTTGTTTCCTTATCATAACGCGAAAAGGAGTAGAACCTTTTGTCTAATAAGATAAAGAAAAAAATGTAGGTTTATTAAAAAGATATTGCAAAGAAATTGCAAACTTCATTGTTTCAAAAACATTATAATAACTCTGGAGATAATTTTAAAAAATTAAGTTTTTCGGCTCTTTTTCAAAGCAAATCTTGTTTTTTTTTTAAAATAATTAGAGAGCACGTTTTTTATTTGAAATTTTGTCATATTCTTACAATAATTTCGACTTAAGTGTAGAATCTAGTGAAAAAATTATAAAAATATATTATAAAACAAGGAAGACACCAAAGAAATTCACCTTGAAAATACGTAAATAATTTTAACGATGCTAAATATTTAAAGAGTTAATCTTGTTTTTTAAGAACGTCGAACTTTGAGGTTTTTCATTAAATTAAGAGTTTACCCTCAACAGAATTATTGTGAAACTATTCGAGGCCAGAATGGAGCATCCTTCACGTTAGAAATTATTTCCTAATATGCATGCATTACAGCTGTACCAATTTAATTATTGTTCCTTATTTTTAGAAATGCCGCTATTGGATATTAAATTTTCAAATGTGATTCAACAAACTTTGGTTGTTAAATATGAAATTCCTAATGATAATGTGATTGAACCACTTTAAGTACTAAAGTTTGCCTGGAATTTGACAATCACCCATGGAGAAATCTCGGGAATGTAAACAATGTTCTGTATTGTAAATATTCCTCCCATATTATGACTGGAGGTTGCATTCTATGCTGTTTGGTAAAATAATTAGTTTAAATATATATATAAGGCTACAATATAATCTCTAAATCGGAATTAATAAAAATTAATTAACTAACTTTTGTTAACGAAAACTTTTGCTATTTAACATATACAAACACATACAAAACCTATCCTTTCCAATTTTCGAAATCAAACTTTTTTATTACTTTCGGCCAGCTTTTCACGATTTGTTCAATTACATTAAAAAAGCTGAAGCTACGGTTGTTGTATTCGCTAGGCCAAAAACCATAATCCCGTAAGCGTCGTCCATAATTATTTTCCTTAAGCTTCTTGAAATCATCGAAAAAGAAGGGAAGGCATAGAAATTTTCGTCTCTTTAAGATATTGTAAAGGCGTTCCTCTTTAATTTTTTTGCTTACTAAATATAGAATTGTCTACTTAATAAGATGTTGGAGCTAAATCTCTATCTTATTGCCAATATAAGCGGTGTCGCTTGTGTTATCAATGTTTTTAATGTTCTAGAAGATTTATATGTCAAGACTTTTCATATATACTTTAAAAGCCATTGCTCTCTCCAAAGTCCCCACATCCCGATTTTTGATGCGTCAGAGAGAATTTCCTTTTCAAAGTAGAGCTGACACTATAAAAGCGTAAAACTTAGCTCATTCTAAATCTTTAGTGTAACCCATCCCATATGTTACTGCTGGAAAACTGTATGGGAAAGGACTATTTTCCAAAAATGAGTCCTTTAGAAAGATCAAATTCTCTTGTTTTTGTGAAAGTAGTTCTAATGTAAGATTCTTCAAATTCAACTGGAGACCTAGAAATTCCGATCTTCTGGTAGAAGTTAGGGCTGTCATCTGCTACGCATTCTTAGCAGCAATGGGAAAACAACACAATATGAGTGAATTCGAGCCATAAATCGGGAAACGCTGAAGTGAGCAAACTTCGGTAAAACCTGTAGAATAAGCAACAGAAACGAAGAATAGAACATTATTCTTACTGCTAAATCTACTTTGAAATAGATTAGACTATTGTAGACGAATTATAACTTATTTATAACCACTCAGCTAAAAGCAACATACAGATGGAAATCGACTGACCCAAGCTGCTGATCAATCATTCTAGCAATCACCTCAAGTGAAGATCCTCACAAGGTCTTTAGGTTAGGTTCCCCCTTGGCTCCATCAGTATACAAGGTCATTCTCTCAATATGCCCAAATCATCTTTACCGAGCTTTTTCCCATGTGTCTACTAGTGTCTCTTCTGCGCCACATTCTTTAAGAATCATCTCGTTACTCACTTTCTGCATCAAATTTTCTCGCATATTATGCGCAAGAATTTCATGTCAGTAGCGTTAATTTTACTCTAATTTTTTTCTTGATAGGTCCATGTCTCACTAACGCATAGGACAGACAGTTGGTACTAATATAGAATTAGGTATTGCCATTTTAGCTTTAGTTGATATATGTTTACTTCTAATAAGGGGCCCTGCTCTACCAATAAACTTTTTACCTTCGTTTATTCACCTATCTAACAATGTTGCATATTGTTTTATCACTTTTTCTTTCCAAAAGCATAGTTTTTGTTTTATTTGCGTTAATGTGGAGCTCCATGCTCTTCATGTTTGCATTCAGGTTATTCAACATTCTTTACAAGTCTTCAATTGAAACTGCCATAACAACTTTATCATCTGCGAATGCTAACCCACGTACCCTTACTGTTTCGAGATCCACACCTTCTTCGTCAAAACAGGGAAATTCTTAAACACTTATTCATGAATAATATAAATAGTCATGAAGACATAGCGCACCCTTGTCTAACACCTTGCATAATATCGAAACAGTCACTCGATTTTCCATTTAGCTTTCACTGGCTTTGCTACCCGTATATATTGTTTTTATAGCTAGAAGTAGCCATCCCCTGACTCAGTACTCTTTGAGGACTTCCAAAACTTCACTTTTATCTACCTTGTCAAAAGGTTTTTCTAGGTCAAAAAATGCACAGAAAACTCGCAGAAAACTTGTTTTCCTACTCTCGCGCTTTTTTCTGTGATATGCCTAGGGCTAAATATTTGATCTGTATATGACCTTAATGGCATAAATCTACTTCGGACTTCCCAAATCTTTTCTTCTCTTATTTTCATTACACTACGAATAAGTATTTTGGAGTATATTTTACTTATAGCACTTAATAAGCTGATCCCTATGTAATTATTGCAGTCGCTTTTATCTACCTTTCTTTTTCATATTGGTACGATAATTGCATTTTTCAGTCATCTGGGACTTCTCCCATCTCGATACATATACTTAACAATTCGCACATTCTATGTGTGTATATTTGATACCGTTGTTTTGCATTTCCACGTTAATACTGTCTTCTCCGGCAGCCTTACCGTTTTTCAACTTCTTAGTTATATCCCTAACCTCAGTGTCATAGGCTTTCTTAATTGAGCTTTCTAACGCATCGTATTCTACAGCGCAGTTGTGGTGCCCTATAGCTGCATCTCCGAATAATCTTCTAAAATAGTCTCTTAAAGCGTGGAATATCCTGTCTGTATCATATAGCATTTCCCCTTCACTATTTCTCATGTTGGCGAATTCTTTACTTTTATGTTCCATCATTTTTTTATAACGCAGTTTCTTGCTTTCTTTCAAGACGTTTTATAACAAGTCGTTTGAGTGTCTTGTTTTTGTGTCTGTAATCATTTTTACGTCTACTTCTTTCCTTATGGCTAAGACCTGTGATGTTTAATGTTCTCCCGGACGCTTTTTACTTTGTTTTGTGGACATCCTAAACTTCATCATTCCACCATGCATCATCAGACATTATTCCTACAACTGCGATATCACAGACTTCGATCGCACATCTAAGCATTATATCCCATATTTCAAATACGCTTTTTAACGCCCCATTTTCTATGACTCTACTTTCGTATCCCTTCTTCTTTGTTTATCGTGCATAGTTTATCGTAATTCTTTTACCTTGAGATCATTCAGCCCCATAGCATTTTAAACACCCACTCTCTATTCGTCGCCTGAAAGTTGACCTTTATACTTAACGTGTGCATGTCTTTTGTCAATTAAAGTTCCAGTCCTTTCCAAGGCTATGTTTCTGTTTGTATTATAAATTGTTTAGATTATACACTTAACTACTACCTTCATGCAATTAGTTTATTTTGCGAATCGAAATCATGTCCAAGTTAAGTAGTAATTCATCAAATGGTGCAGAGTGTAGTTATAACGTCCGCCCCACCAAACTTCAGTTAATAAGGGAGGGTCTGGAAGAGGGGGTGGGCAGAACTGGAACCAAGAAAGTCGTCATGGGTTTATGCTTTTATGCTAAGAACCAAGGAGTAAGCGGTAAGCTTACCATATAACAAACCTTGGTAAACAATTTACAAGTCGTTCACACGTCTTCTATTTTGGAATAGAGCACTTCAAGAAATAAATGTTATTTATTCAAATTATATAAATCTGCATTTTATTTTGCCATTTGATAGGAAAGGAGGGCCATAAAAACTCCCTGTTTTATGACTTACAGCGACTGATTGCTATCATTGTTAATACGTAATTAATCTCAATTTTTAGGGATTTGATATTAAATGAATGCGTCGCGCTGTTTTCGCTTAAACTGAATATAGTATCCCTTTAAACATCGAATGACCTGCTTTCTATCTCCGTCTGTATCGTGTCAATTACTAGCTCTGTTTGTTGACTGTTTCAACATATGCTGTTCCGGGATGTTTGCTTAGATGATGTTTGCTGATATATTTGAAATGTTTGTTCCGATCGGGAGTTTTGTTGTATTTAGGAATTGAAATGTAATATTATGGCTAACATTAATTTGCAGAAACATTTTATTTTTCTCAATGAAAGAAAAAAGATCAGAATTACCACACGGAAAGAAATTTTAAGAGAATAATTGACGTAACTGCTCCTTGAGTTTATTCTAGCTTTGGCACAAAAATTTAGATCTCGGAACGTTAACTAAATTTTAAACTTTATAAGAATTTTGTTAACAAATACAAAATAATAAAATAACTAGAAATTTGAATTTGTCAAATTTTAATTGGTTCCCAACATTTGGTAGCAAATTATTAGTGACTTCGGTTATCCTGCACTGGTGCATTCCAAGAGCATTCAGGTCGGAATGAAAAGGAAGAAGTAAGAAGTAGTAAGATGGGGCGGCTAGATTGCTCTTGGAGTAAGCCAGTGTAGGATAACCAAATTCGCTATGAGTACTATATGCGTATTATTATCAAAATCAATTGCATCCAGTTTAGAAAAATAACATTTTTTTCAATGAGCTGTAGTTACCAAAAATATTGACAAGCGACAAACATAATTAGGTGCAAGTTTCGTATAAAAAAAGGAATTACAAATCGGGATTTTTCATACTCGCCGTATTTCCAATCTTATATTATTATGCTAGTTTGCCACATTATTATATTTTTTTCCAAGAGGGAAGTCATGCTGAACTACCTGAGCGCTAGTACACAAACTGCAGTCACGTAACTCTTTGGCTCAGTTTGTTTTTATATAGAGATAAAAAGGTTTGTCGAATCTATCGACTTCTACTCTTCAAAGTCAGGCATTACGTAATTGCTAATCAATCGCACAGGCCTGCCTAAAGCCTATAATAAATTCAACCCCTTGGTTGTCTTGTGTAAAAAGATAAATGTCTTTTCGCTTCTTAAAAAGCATAAAATTTATTTGATTTTTACAGAAGTAAAATTTTAACAGAAGCTAACTGGTGTTTTATATAATTCTTTATATAAACTACTTCCTATTATTTTTCTTCGAGTGTATGTAGCCGTTGACGAGCAGTAAAAATTAGATTTTCATAGAAATATACGGTATTTCATGTGTATTGGAACAGCTTTTGCGTGCAAATAAGATACATGATATGAAAAATATTTGAACAAAAATTTCACTAACAATAGTTATTTGCATCACTAACGATAACTAACATCTAAAGTTTTATACATTGATACGTTCCTCCATTGATAGGGGTTGAAGAAAGTATATAAGAGGGGGGGGCGAGGTATGGATAGAGTGATACTATGCAAGCGTAAGACTACATTTAGCGAAATTTTTAGTTCGTTCAACAAATATTTGGTTCTATCAAAGAAATACATGCATGGATATATGGATATATGGTCTATGAAATTTTTAGTTGATTCAACCAGAGTTATTCGTTATTAAAGTTTTGTTGATTGTAATAGTTTTGGTCAAACCAACCAAATATTTGGTTTATTTCTTGAATCATACATATGTTTGCGGTCGTTATTTCATGACTTATGAATGTTAAGGCTCTATGGAATGCACCAGTGTGAAACCTACGAACGTAGGTTTGTAGGTTTGCGTTCGTATTGTTCTGTATACTGTTTGACACTCCAATTTTTAAAAATCGTTGACATTGTTAGTTTCTAGTGGTTTGGCCACTAATTTTTTCTCTAATTCGCAACATGACGCACAATGAGAAACTTTCAACACACAAACTGGCCACCAGCGTGGGCCAACATCATCTGTTTCCGAATGTGTAGTGTATTTAATGCAATTACTTGGTTGATTAAACCAAATTACTTCGTTGCTTTAACTAAATCATTTTTCAATAAATTCTGTTCTGTTTCTTAAAAATAACTTAAAAATAAATAAGTAGATGAGAACAAGATGGCAGATTGATGCAGGAAAACAAGATAGCGTATTGGTAGGGCAAAGAAATATGGCGCATTGGTGGAGGAAAATACGTTGACATATAGTACAGGACCACTTGCTACAGCTGTCGGAATTGCACTAGGGAAGTAGAACATGTCGGTAGGACAACAAGATGAAAGATAAGTGGTGGAAAACAAAACGAGGAAAAACAGAGGAAAAGCCAGAATGGCTAAAGGGGATGGTTCAATGGTATAGTCGAGGCCCAGCGGGATATAGAGGCGCTAAGCTACTTCTTTTGGATATCTAGTGGCGGTAGGAAACTTATTTTTCTTAATTGAGCTATTTAAATTATTTTATTATTAAACCATATCCCTTTGGGGGTGAACTCTAACTCACTCGGTTCTAGTCCTGTTCTGCAACTAAGGATTGAGTAGATCTTCATATGGGAAAATTTGCATGATTCAAAATGATTCTAATAGTTCCTGTTACTGAGAACTTCTATAGAATTATATTTAGGTAATTAAGACATTAAAGCAAAGAATGACCTTATGGATTATACCTGCCTTGAAAGCGTGCAAACCTTAGCATTTCGAGAATTATGAATCAATGGTCAAGTACCTATTAATTACTTCTTACAAAATGAGTCCACAGTATTTCGTTGGTGGGTGCAATTAGGAAAGATAGGGGAAATGTGAGGGGCACATGTAGGTAAAATGTAACACTCTCATTTTCCCTTCAGTATTCTCTTTTTGTTTAAGTAATTAAAAAAACCGATCAGCATAAACATAAGAGAAAATTATAATTTATATTATCATACCTTATTTATATTGATATTCCTGTATTTCATATTTCTTTCAATCTCTTTGCTTTGGAAAACCCTGTATTAAATCTAGACCAGGGCGGCCACCTACCCGGGAGAACCAAAATCAACTTGCACCGAGATAAAGTAAATTTTTGCTAAACTCTACATTAAAATGATTGCATTTTAGAAATCATTATGATGTTTGGAAATGTTTACTTTTTGTGGGCTTATGTTTTTATTTATTAATTTTCAAAGCTTCGAATAAGAAAGAATATAATTTTTGAAGTATTGACAATAATTAAACAGCTTCAAAGGCTTCAAATATTTCCTGCAATATTTAGAATTCTAAAATTTTGAACAGTGGAAATAACACTGATTTTTGTATTTGACAGAAATCAACTTTTTTATTTTAAAAATGTATCCAATCATTTTGAATGTGACTTGATAGTTCATGAGAATACTTATTAATAATACAAATTTATCATCTCTAAAATTTCTTAAATTTTAATTAAAATTATTGTTTTGAATTACGAAATTCTCAAATAGTTTAATCTTTGAGGCCTTGAAACTAAACTTTTCCGTGAATTAATGTTTTGAGGTTGTATTTTTAAATTTTACAATATTATAGTTCATATTCAAAATATTTAAAACATCAGATGAATTTTAAAATAAATATTTAGAAAATTTATTTAAAAAGCTTCAATCGATCAGCGGAATGCCAACTTGGATTTAGTACTATGAAAAACATAATAACACTGAAGCGCAATGACCTTCTGATAAAACATTCTTCATCTCTTCTGTTCATTAGTTCAAACGGCCCTTCGTTTAGCAAATTTGAAGCATTACAATATGTAAAGCGTTGGCTCCTAAAACATTCTTTCTTGTCTGAAACCAAATCCAGACATGTAGATCATACCAAAAAATCAGCGTGTGAAGACAAGAGAGGCCTTTGGGAATTTTTTAATTGAATAAAATTGTATCGGGAATCAATAATATTTGTGTATTATATATATATATATATATATATATGTGTGTGTATGTGTGTGTGTCTGTGTGTAAAATATTTAATCAAGTTTTAATTAAATCTCATTTTTAGGACCACACCACTGGGATGGACAGACAAGGTTAGGTATGGCGGAGAGGATCGCACACCTCCGGGTGATCGTAAGCGACCGTAATGGAAACCGTCAACTCCTGTTTAGGGTCGAGACTGAAGACTGTCGGAACCTGTTGACATTCATTTGTTAACTTTAGTTCACTAGTGTAGGTGCATACGCCATCTCATCTCGACAGTCAGGAATGAAGACTGCAAACTCCTGTTGACAGTCGTTGGTAAAATCGATCGCGAAATTACCCCGTGGACTCTTCCCTCAGTTTCCTATAAATGCTGCTTTCAATTACTAAAACGCTTATTAAGTTTACCTCCTAGGGATTTATTGAGTTTTTCCATTTTTTTATCTTCTTACAGATTTTGGGTGGATCTAATTCATCTGGTCTTCTGATTAAGAAAAGAATTGATTCTGACTGTGCTACGCTTATTTTTAGTTTGAAGAGTGTCTGCGTATAATCAAAAGTCCCAAAATGCTGCCTTTAGGAGCTGGTCTGTCCGATTTCAAACGAGAATTTTCTATTAGAAAGATAAGAACGTTTGGAGTGGATAAGCCCTCTTCACTAATTTTAAAATCCATTTGTTTTAGCAGCAGTCCTATATTCCAGACTATTTTGAAGGCTGATGGTTTTGGTAAGATTAAATTATCATGTGGTGCATAGATTGTCCTTTCCTAAACTCGTAGTTTCTTAGTTTAAAAATTATGTATGAGTGAGTATTATTTTTTCAATAGTTTTGCTCATTGCATTAGAAAGGCTAATGGGCCTGTAGCTGGACGGATTATATGGATCCTTGCGTTTTTTTCTGAAAAAATCGAATTCCGAAATCAACTTTTCACTAATTCTTACATCCTGGATTTTTGTAAATAGTCTTTATGAAAAGAATAATTCTTTTCCTTTAAAGCTCCGCTTTGCACAAAATGGAGAAAATTTTCATTTTGAAGGAATAGGCTTTTACAAGAGCGAGCGCCCATAAGGTGCTGCGCGGTGTTTCGCTTCTGCCAGAAATGAGAGTATATTTTGTATTATTTAAATAATAAAAATTGTTAAACAGTAGAATCGCTTTTAATTCGATAAGAAAAATATATATATTTACTGTTTAAATGAAAATTCAACATAATGATATAATATATTACAACACACAATGGCTCTTCCATCACCACTTGACACTATTTACAGAAAAACTTGGCTTGAAGCAAGCGCATCGCCTTTTTGTTTCTTTTGTTTTACACGACGTGAAAATATTTTTTACAGAACCAGAATTATTTGACTGTTAGTACAATTTTTTGAATGTACTTCATCGCAAAAATGATTTCTGCGTTCCCGCAAAATCGTATTTTTAAGCTTCTGTTCATGGAAACGGATTATGAGACGGATCATCGAAAGATCATATCCAAACAGCGAAAGCTTGTTATCGATGAGCAAAAAACTCGTTTACAGAAACTGTGGTTTTTTTAAGTACGAAAGAGGATTGCACTGAAAATGCTGAAATGTTGCAAAACGTGTTTTGTCGATGCGAAGACTGTGCCAGGCGCTTTAAAGTAACATGCTATAATACCTGATGATGGTGGAATAACACTAATATTAAAAAAGTATTCTTTAGCTACGAAGGATAACGTTCTCCGAAATATAAAAAATATAAAATTAATAAATAAATAAAAATAAAATTCTCCGAAAATAAGGACCAGGCATCAAGCTGTAAAGGAACGTTTATTTTCCATTTTCCTGATAAAGATGAATATAGAAAAATCGATAAACTTAATAGAGCGTCCTCTGCACCAGGAGTTAAGTGGAAGGATTTCACAATTAGTATTGTAAAAGAAGCTTGTAAGTTTTTTATTTTGATTTTATAGTCTACTAAATAGCTGTTTTTTGTTAGAGCTTATATTAGGCTAGCCAGCGACCGGAAAAAGTCAGGAAATTTGAAAAATCTAGATAAGTCAGGGAATTTTTTCACCTTCAAATTTAACTGTTTCATTATTGTTTGAAAATTAACCGCTGTTAATAAAAAATTGAACAAATTGGTCAAAAAATTTATTTATATCTGTATAAATTCAACTTTTTTGGTAAAAAACTAATCTTCTTTATTAAAAATTCAACTATTTGGTTAAAAGTTGAATTACTTCGTAAGAGTTTCAATTTATTAGTTGGAGATCTATTTGGTTTTCATTTGTTAGCTCTCTTGACTGTCAAATCATTTCTCACGGAAAATGAAGGTATTCTGTAGAAAATTTTATTTTTTAATTCAGCTGTTTTAGGTTCACAATAACAATCTTTTGGCTTGAGATAGTATCTATTAAATGTTTGGTTATGAATATTCTAAGGAATTCAACTTATCCATCTTTGCAGGTTGAATATACGAATATTAAATTTAAAAATAAACTGTATTGGTAAAAATTCGTCTTTTTCTTTTCATTTCATGTTTGTCAACTAAATTTTAATGTTTCCTGTTCAGAAATTCGACTATTTGGTTTAAAATTTTACTATTTGATTTAAAATTCGTATCTTCTGTTTGGAAAGTCATCTATTTTATCTAAAACTAATATTTTTTTGTTCGTTGAGAATTCAAATATTTAGTTGAAAATGTAATATATTTTGCAGCCGAAAAAAATTACTTTGAAGTGTTCAAAAGAGTGCGATACACTTTTTGAATGGCCCCAAATAGTTAGGGAATTTCATCTTTCGATCACAGGGAAATGTGAGGGAATAGTCAGGTACTTTTTTGATATGTTTTCGCTCACCCTTTGCATAATTTATATTTAAATACATCAAATCTATAATAACCTATTTTCTATCTTCCATTTTCATTTCTTACATTTTAGGTCATTATGAGTAAGCACTACATTGATTGCTGAGGTCATTTTCTGATGCTGTATTTCCCAGCAGCACTGGAGAGCAGCTTCAAAAATCTTTGAACATTTCTTTTTTTTAGTGGAAGAAACGCTTTAAGCAAAATAGCCGAAGAGTCGCCGATAATGGTTATTTATTTGTTTAAACAAAGAATTCCGTGAAATTGTTTTCAAACTTGAATAACTTGAATAAATGCAGTCCTAAAGCCACGCGAATAGTGTATTTGTGTATCTGGGGGTAACTGATCATAAATTTAGGGGTGAAAAAATTCAAAATAACGGCAATTTTGTTTACATTTATAAAAAAATGTAAAAAACTCAATATAAGTTGTTAATACTTGACATGCATATTCCTTAAGGCAATAATAGATCATATAAATTAAGATAGACTTGAAATTAAGGGCGAAACCACATTTAAATAGAGTAAAGCACCCCCAAAAAATGCTTTTTCACGTTTATATTTGTAAGGGTGTATAGAAAACAAATAATTTTTTGCAGCAAAATAGTAATTATAATTTAAAATAACAATACTAGTATGAATTTTTCCTCCACGGGTCATACTTTCTGAGTAATCACCCCTCAGAGTAGGGGGTGAGTCGTTCCGCGTAGGTGGCACGCTCGTTCCGCAGCTCATACCTCGAAAGGGGGTCGTTTTTGGACAAAATTGTATACAACTGAAATTATGCAGAATTTTCCGTTCTACACTTTAAGTTTCATACATTTTCCTCAATAAACCATCTTTTTTGAAGATATGAGCCATGGAAGGATCATGCCACACGCGAAGTGAAACCCCTACTTTGAGGGTTGATTACTTCGGAAACTATAAATAGCAAAAGGCAAAAGGAAAAATAACAACAGGAAAATAACAAAAGGTATGACCCGCAGAGAAAAATTTATACCATCATTCTTATTGTAAATTATGTGTATTATTTTTCTAAAAAAAATGTTTTATATGCACCCTTTCCAAGATAAACGTCAAGAAGCATTTTTTGGGGGTGTTTTGCTCGATTTAAGGGTGTTTTTACCCTTCGTTTCACGTCCAGCTTATTTTATGTTATTCATCAATGCCTTAAGGAATATGTATGTCAAGTATTAATAATTTATTTAGAGCTTAAAAATTTTTTTATCAATCTCAAAAAAAATTGTCCTCCATTTTGAAATATAAACCCTAAATTTATAATTAGCATCCCACAGATACATAAATACACTATTTACACTATTCGACGATTTTATGGAAATCTTGGTTTAAATAAATAAATAACAATTAGCGTCAAGATTTTTTTTTAACTTTTTATTACAAAACCTTAGTAACACAATGCAAAGGGTTTCATTAAAGTCGGTGCAACGGCACCGGGTTTCCTAGTTTTTCATTTTGAACGTCTAACGTGACTCCTCTTTAAGAGTGAAGGGTGACGGGTGAATAATATTTAAAAGATTATAAATATATATATATATATATATATATATATATATATATATCCTTAACCTTTAATTATCTTTGTTTTAAACTCGAGTTAATTTCAGAG
>JAAAKG020176771.1:0-20726 GCA_010014905.2 Druon quercuslanigerum | reverse complement strand
ATTGCACAAAGATTTCAATGGTTTCCCAATGATTTGACAAAGATTTCAATAATTTCAAAAATATTTCGAAGATTTCACAAATATTTAAGAGATTTCAAAGACTTCCAAAGCTTTCGCAAAACTTTCAAAGGTCGCACAAAGATTTAAATTTCACAAAGTTTTCAGATAAATTAAAAATATTTCGCAAATATTTTTCAGATTTCACAAATATTTAAGAAATTTCAAAGATTTCCAAAGCTTTCGCAAAATTGTCAAAGGTTGCACAAAGATTTTAATGGTTTTCCAAAGATTTTACAAAGATTTCCATAATTTCAAAAATATTTCAAAGATTTCAGATAAATTAAAAATATTTCGCAAATATTTTGAAAATTTTACAAATATTTAAGAGTTTTTAAAGATTTTCAAAGCTTTCGCAAAACTTTCAAAGGTTGCACAAAGATTTTAATGGTTTCCCAAAGACTTTACAAAGATTTCCATAATTTCAAAAATATTTCAAAGATTTCAGATAAATTAAAAATATTTCGCAAATATTTTTAAAATTTCACAACTATTTAAGAGTTTTTAAAGATTTCCAAAGCTTTAGCAAAACTATCTAAAATATCAAAAATATTTTTTAAAAGCTTCAATGTTTTCATAAAAGATTTAACAGATCCTTCAACAGTTTTGCCAATATTACCAAACATCTCAATTTTTTTATTTCGCAAAGATTTCTAAATAGTTTAAAAATATTTTACAAAGATTTCACAAAGATTTCAATGATTTCTGAAAGATTTCCAACATCTCATGAATATTTTAAATATTTCGAAAAAATTTTCGATGGATTTGAAAGATTTCACGGAGAATAAAAAAAATTTGCAAATATTTTGACAATATATTTCAATAATTTCAAAAATATTGCAATATATTTAAAAAATATTTCAGACATTTTTCATCGATTTCGCAAATATTTGTATGATATCCTAAAGATTTAAAAACAAAAATAGAATTTCTTTTAGGAATAAAATTCATATTACCAAAGATTTAAAAAATATTTTAAAAATTACACAATGAATTCAAAGGTAAAAATTTCTAATTTCTCGCTTCTTTGTGATATATTGTATCGTTTACAATTAAAAAAATTTGAATTATATTTCGATAAAAGCAACCCTGATAAGAAAATCAAACTTTTTTGTTAAGCTAATTTTTGTTGTTTGAAATATTTGGTTAAAAATTAACTTTTCTCTTGAAAATTTAACAATTTTATTAGAATTTGTTCTCTTTTTTGACTGAGAAATGTTTAATGGTTTAAAACTGCACTCTTTTGTTGATAATTCTTCTTTTTGCATAAAAATTTGTTTTTTTTCGGTAACAAATGCAACGTTTTGACTTCTCATTGAATTATTTTCACTTATTTCAACAGTTTGATTAGAAATTTTTTTGTGTGTAATCAACCTGTTTTTTTTTATTTCATATTAATTTTTCTATTAGAAATATTACATATTAATTTTTTATTTGCAAATAATTTTTTTTTGTTAAAAATTTGACTATTCCATTTTTATTTCAAAATTTCTCTTTTTTAGACTGCTTGGTTAGATTGTTAAACTACCTTATTAGAAATAGATTTTTTTGACGAAGATTTATAATTTTTATAAAAAATTTATCTCATTTGTTGAACATTCAATTATTGGGTTTAAAATTCCTTTTTTTGTTGAAAATGTAACGATTACATTTTATATCAAAAATTTTAATTTGTTCGTCCAAATCCAACTAATTGATTGCATTTTTAACTACTTTGTTAATAACGGAATTTTTTGATAAAAAATTTATTATATACTTTGAAAATTCATAATAATAATTTATCTAATTAGTACAAAAATCAACTACTTGACCTAAAGTTAAACTACGTGGTTAAAAACTATTTTTTTGTTTAGGTTAAAAATTAATTACTGCAGTTGAAAATTTATCTTTTTGGGTTTTTTGTTCAAAGTTTTTTTTGTATACAATTTAACTACTTGTTTCAAAGTTGAACTGTCTCTTTGAAAATGATTTTTTGTTGTTGTATTTTTTGCATTTTTTTACTAGTTTATTAAAAATAAAATTTTTTGGATAAAGACTCGTCTTTTTATTTGTTATATTATTTGTTTGTTTTTTTTGTTAAAAGTGTAACTACTCTATTTTTTGTTAAAAAATTTTCTTTTATATTAGAGAATTTAACTAGTTGCTTTAAGTTAAAAATTAAATTAAAAATTAATCTCATTGGATAAAAAATGTAACTATTTTATTGAAAAGTTGTCATTTTTTAGGATAAAAATCAGCCATTAAATTTTTTTCTTTTGAAAATTTAACTTTTCCGTTTAAAAGTGTAAGAACTTGATTAAAAGTTAAACTAATATGTTAAAAATTAATTTTTGGTTAAAAGTTCATCTCTCTGGTGGAAAATGTAACTATTTTGTACAAAATTAGTTTTCTTTGTAAAAATTAAGTTTTTAAAACTAAACATCTCACTATTCCAGGTTTATTAGATAATTGACATTTTTAGATGCCAAATCGTGTTCTTAGTTTTAAAATTCATTCATCTCTTCTGGTATACCATTTTTCTATTTAAAAAAAAATTTTATTTTATAGATAAAAAATAATCTTTAAACTAAATACAAATCTATTAGATTGCGACTTGAAAAATAATAGTATTGTTTAATCGACAAATTAACTGATTTAGTGGAAAATTTTGACTTGTTGTGTAGAAAATTATTGTGCTTGGTTGGAGAATAATCCTTTTAGTTAAAAATTGTACCATTTGATGAACAATGCATCTTTTTTGTTTAAACTTCAATATTTTTACTCGAAATATTATAAATTTTAGGCATATAAAAAAATGTAATACAGTACCTATATTAACTTTATTTTTTTAAATAGTCCGCTCTTTTGTGAAGATCTGCGATCAGTTGTATGTCTCAATTCAACAAATCGATTTTCTGACCACATTGTGTTAATATCAGAAAAATGTTGGTTAAATAAACAACAATTTTGTTTAGTTCACAAAATCAATCAAAGTTTTTGGTTTAATCGTTTTATTAATATATCAAAAAATACTTTATTAATTTAACCACAGTACGTACCATTTAATTAAAACTAGCTAAAATAATATTTTAGATATGGAAAAATATTCGCTTAGATCAACAAAAAATTTTAGTTGGATCAACAAAAAATTCTACTTATATCAACCAAAATATTTGCTTGGATCAACCAAGAGACGTGGAATAATGAACCACGTTTTTCAAATCAAAAAATTTTCCCTAGTCAACCAAATATTTTGTTTTCCATATGACAACCATATTCTTGGGTCGATTCCACCAAAATTGGATTTATTCAAACAAATTTTTTTCTGGGTGCACTAAAGAAGCCCCAACAAACGATTAAAGCTCAATTAAAAGCGTTCTAGGTCCAGCTTTTTTTTAAATTTGAAACTCACCCGCAAATCCAAGAATGTCTTCTTCTCGGAATACTACTAGGTGGAACTAGAAGAAGAGGCACAATGCCTCTGATAGCGCTGACAGGACCAGTATTACTGCTACTGGTATCATTTGATGGAAGCCGAAGCTCCGGAACTTGAAGGCTGCTCATCTTCGACTTCAGTGTCGAAATTCGGAATCACTTTCCCAGTAACGCTTCCTCGCCAAGCCAGATGATGAACATTGGATAATCATCACTCTATTATATTTTCACAAATTAGATTTCATACCTCAATGCTCTTAACTCTTCTCCTCTCCTCTCTTACTTCCCACCGACTGATCTAATTTTCTCAGCATTTTTAATCAATAAGGATGGTGATATCGTTTTCTCAATGTTCCTTTTAGTTATGATTTAATGTTTTCACAAAGTTTCCCAACGCTTTCTGTATCTGTAGCAAATGGACTTTTTTCCCCAATACTATGGCACAGGTCAAAAAAGCTTTTCTTTATATTTTAATTCGATGCTCTTTTGTGTCAAATAATGAAGGTGGAAGGTGCAAATTTTTTTAATTATCTGGTCAATCAATATGGCTAGCATGTTGATACAAATAAACATAGGCAGAACCTTTCACTTGATCCGATAGCAAGCATCATCAGTTTCGTAAGATGTAAAAAAAATTTACATTTTTAAAAAGGGCAGAGAAATTGATCAACAAAACAAAATAGAGATGAATATGCCTGTCGATTGGGGGGACATAATTTTAGAACATTTTTACTTATGCAGCGTATCCAAACTACCAATAAAACCAAATTCTATCTGATCTATCTGTGGATTAGTTATGGTATGTTAGTACTTCAGGATAATTAATTTTAAAAAATTGTTATGTTATACTGTAAAAAGTAGCATTATTTCTAAAATGTTATTGGTAAGAACCCAGAGTCATTTGTTTTAGATTGAAAATAATAGCATAAACCTATCCTATTTACAAAAAGGAAAGCAAACCAGAAGCACATACAAAAAACACAAAAGGAAATATATATTTTTTAGAGTCTCTTTATTCTTTCTCTTACCAAAATTTCTGTTCGATGTGTCAACCTAACTTTTTTTTACATCTTCTAGAATCTTGAAAAGTTTTCTAAACACATGAATTTTTTGAGTAACAGATGATGATTGTGTTTTATATTCTTCAGAAAAAAATTTTTTTTAAATAGATGATGCCTGGTATCGGATCAAAGTCATGATTTAATGTTTTCAAAAAGTGCCACAAGTTTAACGCTTTCTGTATCTGTCCCAAATGGACTTTTTTCTCAATACTGTTGCACAGTCAAAAAAGCTTTTCTTTATATTTTATTTCGATGCTCTTTTGTGACAAATAATGTAGGTGGAAGGTGCAAATTTTTTTTATTTTCTGGTCAATCAATAGGTCTAACATGTTCATAAAAATAAACATAAGAAGAACGTTTCACTTGATCCGATAGCAAGCATCATCAGTTTCGTAATAGTTGTTTCTGTGTGTTTTGTTCATCTGTTCCTCAAAAAGCTAAACTCAAACTTTGGTAAACACATCTTATAAGACGTAAACATTTTTTGAATTTTTAAAAAGAGCAGAAAAATTGCTAAACAAACCAAAATAAAGATGAGCATGCCTGAAGATTGTGTGGGAATAATTTAAAAAATTTTTTACTCATGTAGCGTATCCAAACCACAAATAAAACTAAATTATATCTAATCTATCTATGGATTGGGTATGGTATGTTAGTACTCCACCAATAATTATTAAAAAATTTCTGAAATTACTTTTAAATTCAGAGGTATGTTATACTGTAAAATGTAGCATTATTCACAAACAGGAAAGGCAAAACATGAGCGCACATACAGGAAACACAAAAGGAAATGTATACTTGCCAAATTTATTGTTCAAAATTTTCAAATTTTGCACAATAAATTAAACCAAATTTTCTGTACAATTTGTCAACCTAACTTTTTTTTACATCTTACAGAATCTTGTATAGTTCTCTAAACACATGAGTCTTTTGATTAACAGATGATGGTTGTTTTATATACTTCAAAATGAAAAAAAAATTATAAAACTGATGATGCTTGGTACCGGATCAAGGAAAATGTTTTTGTGTTTTTCTTTTTTTAAAACAGGTTTAAAATATAGCTCCATAAAATAAAAAAAACCCACTTTTCGCAGTTCTTTACATTCCTCTATGAAAGCTTTGCAACTGCATTTTAATCAAAAATGAGTTTTTTTTATATCGTTGCATTCGTTATGAAAAGATGAATTTAATAATGATAAAAATTATGGAGAATTTTAATAAATTTTTTTTAGGATAATTAGGTCTTGATTAGCATATATACAACGATTTTCGAAAATTCCTGATGAAGAATAAAGTTACGGACATCAATTCATTCGTCTTCAAATGCACTCATAAGCGCCATAAAATTTTTTTGAAAATCTTAACAATTGACCAAGATATAATAAATGAATAATTAAATAAATAATTAAAATAAATGAAAAATTTGCAATGCTAGAAATTCTTTATGGCGCATATGAGTGCATTTGAAACCCCATAGGTGCAAGAAATTTTCTTTTTGGTGCATATGTGTAAAAACATAATGCTTATGTAAAAGCATAACCACATTTTTCTTATTTTTAAATCAAAATTAATTATATATGATTAATGATATAACCGTTATTAATTACTATAAATAATTAATAATTATATAAATATAAATAATACATTATTTATAAAATACAGTCTATCGTAACCGTTTGGCGATATTGCAAAAATTGCTATTTTAAGATTAATTCATATGCTTTTCATTTGGAAATTCTAAGAAAATATGACAATATTTGGAAATATTCACTAGAATTATTTTTTAAAGTTGAAATAAGAAAAAAATTTATCAATATTTTTATTAAAAAAACAAAATATAAATGCTTTAATTCTTATTTTGTAATGCTATTTATTTATTTAGTACTTTTTAAATTAATATATTAATAAATATTGTTTTAATCAATTGCGTGGAAATTTATATTTTCAATTGAAAATACATCTTTTTGGTTAAAACTACAAATATGTGATTTAAAGTTGAACCAAAGTCGTTGAAAATTCGTTTTCTGTTTGTTGAAAATAACTTTTTTGAAATGAAAATTTAACTATTTAAATTTTGATTTTAGTTTATCTTTTTTAGTTAAAACTTCAACTAATTGGGTGAAAATAAAAATGTATTTTTTAAACAAATAAAATAAATAATATATAATAAATAAAGTAAATATTTTTTTATAGAAAATTAATCTTTTTAGTTAAAAAATTAAACCAAATAAATTTTCAACATCTTGTGGTTAGTGAAGCATCATTTGGATTGAAAATCCAACATTCTAGTTTCATCACTATTCTAGTAAATGATATAACACATTAGTTGAAAATTCTTCTCTTTGGTTAAAAATTCAAAAGAGCAAACCAAAAATTTTTCATTAAAAAATCAAGTTTTTAAACTGAATATGTAACTATTCCATTTTTAGTAAAAATGCATTTAGTTAAAAATTAAATTATTTATCTAAACAATTATCTAGTTTTTGAATAATGCAACAATTCTGTAGAAAAGTCCTCTTTTGATAAAAAAAAAAACATTTTTTAGTTTATTTTTTAGAAACTTCAACAATTTTGTTTCTGTCTCTTTGATTGAAAATTTAACCGTTTTGTTAAAAAAATTCTTATTTTTCGGTCAGACATGTACTTTTTATTTAGAAGTTTTAATATTCCAGTTGAAAATTCAAAATTTAAATTGAAAATTCCTTTCTTCAGTTGAACATTTAACTATTTTATTTAATTTTTAAAGTTTTTAAACCGAATTATTTGATTAAATATTCTAGTTTGTAGAAAATTAAACAATTTGATAAAAGTAATTTTTTGGTTGAACATTCTACTATACTTTTAAAAATTTGTCCCTTCTGGACAAAAATTATTCTACTTTTTAGAAAATCCAATTTTGTTAAAAGAAATTTTTTTGTTCAAAATTCAACTTTTCATTAAAAGTTCAACAATTTTGTTCAAAAGTAGTCCTTCTTATTTGAAAATTCGCTGAAGTCTTTAGTTTAGTCGGAGTACTCTATCAATTGTATTCCGACATCCGGATCAACAAATCTATTATTTGTTGGCCATCATTGAATAGTCACTGCAAATGATGGAATTGTCATATAAAGTGATAAAATAGCAGTAACAACTAACAAAATGGCCAAACCATACCTAACTAACAAATGATTTTGCCAAAATTACAATTGTTAATGGCTAAAAAAATGTTTAATCAGAACAACCATTTCCTCAGTTGCTGGTACTAATTGAATGGCCACTACAACTACTGAATTTTTGATGCGACCTAATGAAATAGAAGTAACAACTAATAAAATAGCCGGACCAAAACTTTATAACAAAATATTTGGCCAAACTACCAGTTTTTTAGTGGCTAAAAAATTGTTAGTTAGGATAACCATTTTCTTATTTGCTGGAATTGAATAGTTACTTCAGCTAATGGAATTGTTGTTTCCAATAATAAAACAGCAACATCAACTAATTACACAGCAGGACCATATCTTACTAACTTGATATTCAGCTAAACTAATAATTTTCTAATGGCTAAAAAATGGTTCGTTAGGACAATCGTTTTCTTTGTTGCTGATACTATTTTTTTCATTAGCATCAGTGGATAATAATATTTGATTTGCATTAAACATGCTATCAATTTTCAAGAGATATTCTTGTTTTCATTATGAGAAACAAGTTGCATGAAAAACGAAGAAATCTTGACAACTGGACTAAGTACAGTTTATGAAAAAAAAACACTCTTGTGCATATGACATACATGGTTGGAAGACAAGTAGAGGTGCTAAGTGACTCTGGCGTATAAAACGGGCAGCGTTTCGCTTCATTAATTTATCCACTTTTTTTTGTTACCGAGTAACACGTCAAAGCAGACCTTGAGCATGCCACGCTCATAATACGATAGTGCACATACTGTTTATCTTCTGCACGTACGTAGACAGGAATTTCTCTATAGGAATTTACTACAGCAAGAGAGTAAAGTTCTCACAACTCTTATTTCACTTGTTATGTCACCTCTCGTCAAGATTATCCTTGTTTCTCAAGAGCATCTGTCTTAATTACCGATTAGAGAAAAAGCCTTCGCATGAAAATGGACATTATGAATTCTATTTTCTTAAAAAGAAGGGTAAGATTAAGGGGCTCTTAAAACATTACGACACGCTATTTTTGAAAATTTTTTGAACATTAAAAAAAAGGCTAATTTTGAGTCGGATAGTATTCCAAGATTGAGGTGCAGTATTTTTTAGTGAAAGCAAAATAAATTCAGATGATTAAAAACAAAATTAGATAAATTTTTCACAAGTTAGGTGGCTGTTCGCCTACTGATTCAGCTACTGAACAAAGATTGAGGCGCAGCATTTTTTATCAAAAATTTTATTGTTTTTAATTCGCATCTGTCTTAATTTCCGCAAAGTGCAAAAGAATTTGTATGAAAATAGATTTTATTGATACTCTCTGGTTGTAAAAGTATACACTTAAGGAGCTCTTAAAACACTACGATATGCTACTTTGAAAAACTTTTCAATCCTTTAAAAAAAAACTAGGCTTGTTTTGAATCGGATATTTAACCAAGATTAAGGCACAGCATTTTTGATCCGAAAAATAATTCAAATGATTTGTAAAAACCAACAAAATTAAATTTACTTTTTACGATTATCTTTGTTTTTGAAGAGCACCTGCCTTAATTTCCGATAAGTGCAAAATCTTTTGTATGAAAATGGACATTATTGATAAACTTTTGTTTGAAAATGAGTACATTTAAGGGGCTGGTCAAACACTGCGATACGATATTCTGAAAAAGTTTGTCAACAAATTGTCAACCCCTACCCTTTTTTTCACAAAAAGAGAAAATTTACAGAAAAACGGTGCATGCGAATTGATTACATAATCATCATGTTGTGTATGAATTAAGTTCCGCGCTTTAAAAGTGATGAAACTATTTCAGAATTGCTACAAATTTGCGAATTTTTATTTCGAAATTCCTTGACTTTACCTGACTTTTCCATAAAAATTGCTTATTTTCCTTAAGGCTCATAATTTTTTTTTAGGTATAAAAATACCTTTCATCTTGGCGATCAATATTCTTGATGAAAACATTTGTTTGTTTCTAAAAACAATATTTTAAACACGTATTTTGACTTATTTGACATTTGATATTAAAAGGCTAATTTTTAATAAATACGTTAAATTTTCAATATAACAAATTAAATTTTTAGCAAAAAGGACAAACTTTCAACAAAATACATAAATTTCCAACGAAAAATGATATATTTTTAATCAAAAATAGAAAGCACAAACTATAAAATAACAGAATTAATTTTCAACCCAAAAACAATACATTTTCAAGGCAACTGATAAACTTTTAACAAAGAATTTTTAATTTCTATAAAAAAAAATTTTCTACCACTAAAGATTAATTTTGAACAAAATAAATGAATCTTTAACCAAGTATTTCAATTTTTGAAGACGTTTTCAACCTGATTGTTAAATTGCAAACCTAACAGGGTTTTTAATAAAATAATTCAATTTTTAATAAAATAATTAGTTTTTAAACCAAATAGTATAATTTTCAATCAGAGAAATTAATCTTTTAAAAAAGTAAAAATTTATAAAATATTTAGAATTTGAACCAATCGACAAAGATAATTTTTTAACCGAATGTTTGAATTCTGAAAAAAAAACAAGTTCAAAATCATTTTGTTGCATTTTGATAAAAATAAATGAATATTTAAACCAAACAGGAGAACTTTCAACCAAAAATAAAAAATATTCAAAAAAACAAATACATTTTTATAGAAACAAAAATGAATTTTAAAAAAATACTTAAATTTTTGAGAAAATAAAGTACTTTTGACAAAATAGTAAATTATGAACTAAAACTAGAAATATTTACGAAAAAATACATTTTTAATCAAGAAGTTCATGTTTTAACAAAGTATTTAAAAATAAAATTTAAAAAAATTTAATTTTTAATAAAAAACTATCGAATTTACGCAAAACGACTAATTTTTTAACAAACAATGTAATTGCTGGTAATTGAAAAAAAGTTTTAGTTTAAATAAATAATCAACTAAAAGAAAGATATTCAGATTTTTTCTTTTAAAAAAGTAATTAAAAGAAAACGATTTCTCAGCAAAATACTTTAATCTTTAACGCAAAGAACATAAATTATCAATTAAAAATTTAACAATTGAATTTTAATTTAAAAACATTAATTTACGAGCAAGCTTTTAAATTTTAATGCCATAAAATTAATTTTGAAAAAAGTGGTTTAACTTATATTTAAGTAGATGAATTTCCATTAAAAAAAAAGAGTTTTGAGTCAAAATTTAAATAGTTGCATTTTTAAACAAAAATTACCAATCTATAGACAGAAATGAATTCGTTAAATTTTTAGTTACAAAAATTCATTTTCAGTTAAAAGAAAGGAGAGGTTCCAACAAATAGTTAAATCAGCTACCAAGCAGTAGGATTTTTTAATTTCAAATTTTAAAATTCCCGCTTTAAATATTTTACTTCTGTGTCTAACAATATTTGTAACCAAACTGTTAAAATTTTTTGGGATCCTACTTATAAATTAAATAGGCTCTATAAATAAATCAGGTTCTGCCTATTTTATTTATACATTGAAATTTTCCCATACGTAAAAAAATAAATCATTTTTTTCTTCTTAAAGATTCGGATGGTACAATATTTCTACAATTAAAAGCGATACATTTAAAGCAAAATTAGAATACATAAAAGGCAACATTAAAATACTAGGAATTCAAAACTATAACAGAAGGTACTAAAATTTTATTTTCAAAATTTGTAATTGGATTTTCATAAATTTTGTGCAGTGTAGATCAAGAATAAAAAACCAACTGGTTAATGACTTAGAAGAAGTTATTGGGTTGTATCAGCTGATGATGTTTAATAATTTAGAAAATGTGTTACAGTCATCAAAACCTTTTAGACCAGGTCTGGTCTCTTATCAAGATAAAATTTTTTTGTTCAAATGAAAGAACTATGTTTAAGAAGATGTTTGGGTATAGGTGTTGACTGTGTTTTTATTATTTGATTACCATCATTACTGGACACTCATCCTGATGAACACCTGCACACCATCTTAAATTAAATTTCATGATTCGGCATAAAAGATAGAACACCTTTAATGAAACTTTTTGAAAAAACCCAAAATGGCCTATCTGATGGACATCAGACAGTGAAATATTGATCAGTAATCAACACTCTTTTGTTTATTAAATCACCATCAATGAGACTTGTTGACAACATCCGAAATGGTATATCTAATAGATATCAGACATTAAGATATTGATCAGATGTTTGGTTATTTAATCGCCATCATTACTTGAGATTCACCCTGGTCCACCTTGACATCCTCTTAAATTAAGTTTTATGATTTGAGACAGTAGTTACAAAACCTTAAATGAAAATTTTTTGTCAACATCCGACATGATGAAAATCAGACAGTTAAATATTAACCAGTAATCAACACTCTTTTGTTTATTAAATCACCATCAATAAGACTTGTTGACAACATCCGAAATAGTCTATCTAATAGATATCAGACATTAAGATATCGATCAGAAGTTTGGTTATTTAATCACCATCATTACTTGACATTAACCCTGTTCATCCCTAGACATCTTCTTAAATTAAGTTTTACGTTTTGGCACTATAGTTACAAAACCTTCAATGAAAATTTGTTCACAACATCCGAAATGATCTGCATGATGGATATCAGACAGTTAAACATTGACCAGTAATGAACACTCTTTTGATTATTTATACACCAGCATCATTTGAAAAAGGAATATTTCTTTCCCATTTCTTGCTCACGATGTTGGATCCTATCAAAAAATTTCACAGGAATACGTCTCTTTTAAGTTAAGAATATTTTATCATACTAAGGAACAAGATCAGTTCCGAAACGCTTTAAAGAATTTAGCTCATATCTAAAATAATTAAACATCACCAACTGATACAAAAGTGACCAACTTCTTACAATCCACAATTGAAAGTCAATGTCGCATTTCACTTTATTGCCATTGCTGCGCTTGTTTGATTCACATAAAGTACACGAATCTCACGAAATTGAGCATACGAAGCATTTCGTGTTTTACTTTACGAGTTTACTCGTGAAAGCATTAGCATATTATTGCATGTTACAAGAGATTTAGGATGTGAATTTGGACAGAGCGACCATTCTAGTGAACAAGAATATTCTCGAGAGAGGAACCTTATCATTATGTAGTCAAACTCAAGTTGGATCAAGTTGATCAAACTGTATATGGTTACATCAGAAATTATCCCAATTACAGGCATTGCCGCAGTTTAATAGTTCAATTTCAAGAAAATAAGGGGAGTATTTCCGAAAAAGAGGATTTCATCTATTATTAAAAATGGGTTTCTAAAAATTACGGAAAAAAATCAAACTATAATTGGTTCACATTAAACAAAACTATTATAGCTATTCAACTGTTTTTCATTTTTGACTCTAATCCTGACAGCAAACATAACTGAAAATCAAAATAAGTTTTGAAAAAAATGTCCTGAAATAAAAATTAAATACTAGTTTCTTTTCTGTACAGTAGAACCTTTTCTTTAATAAGTTTTGTATCAATGTTTGTGTTTAATACATTTTGTTAAAGTTACTGTGAAAAGTTTGTCAAAATACTTTAGCGCTTTCTGCTGATAAAAGTATTTTTATTATCATATTAAAATTAAAGAAATTTATGTGAGTTAAAAGTCAAATTTAAAATCCTATATAACGTCTTAAAATTTAGTGCTGAAACTTTGGTGCTTATTTTTCACAAACTTTTTTTTATTCTGATTTGATAATAATAAAAATAAAAAATGCGAAAGAAATAAAAGAGAGAAGGAAGGGAATTTGGCTGGTTGCTTTGTCATTTTATTTCCTCTTTTTTATTTTTGTTCAGAAAGGAAATTTTTTCTTTTTGAGGAAAAAATTGATGTCTTTTTCAAACTAAAAACTATTTTGATCAGTAGATAGATTTTGATTCTTTATTTTCTTTAAATATTTTCTAGTATATTCTGTTCAGTACAGGACCCTCAAAAATCCAACTATTTTTGGACAAAAGTTAATTTATTCTTTTCTGTTCGAAAGTCTATTGTTATATTTTTTGTTACGAATTTATCTTTTTTGGTGGAAAAATCAACTACTTACTGAAAAGTTAATATACTTTTTTTTAAATTTATTTTTTTGTTGTATGATTTATCATACTTCAGAATTCATCTCTCGTGGAAATTCGTCTTTTTTTAAATTAAACTGTTTTTGACTTAAAATTAAAGTCTAGTTTGATTACAATATCAACTATTACACATTTTTGTTAAGAATTTATTGTTATTATTTGGTTGAAAATTGTATTATATTGTTCAGAATTAAAAAATGTTTTTAAAAAGTCATTGATTTTGGTTAAAATTAGTTGAATTAAAACTTAATTAAAGTTTTGAAAAAACATTCTTTCATTGAAAAGTTTAATAATATATTTCAAGTTCAGAATTCATAGTTTATTGTTAAAAATTTAATTATTTTATTGGTGTCTTGTTGCTTTGATAGTTCATCTTTTTTAAAATGCTTTTTTGAATATATGCAATTGTTGTTTATTTCAAATTAAAATCCGTTTTCTTTGCAATTACACACATTACATTTTTCATTGTAAATTTTTTTTTGTCCAAAATTTAATTGTTTGGTGCAAAATTTAATTATTTTGTTAAAAGTTTTTTGTTGATAATTTAAATATTTTGGTTAAAATTTAACTGTTTGGCGAAAAGGTAAACGACATTGCTAAAAATGAATTTTTTATTGAAGACTCACCGATTTCTTTAAAAATTTATTTAAAATTTATTTTAGTTAAAAATTCGTATTTTTTGTCAAAAATAAATCTTTTTAGTTTAAAATTGATCTTGTTTTATAAACATTCTTTGTGAGAAATTCATCTTTTGGAACTGAAAATTCTATTATTTGGTTAAAAATTAACTTAATTTCAAAAATTTATATTTAAAATGTCTTATTTTTTGGCTAAATTCAATAGTTTCTTATTTTTAATTAATTGTTGTTGTTGAAATTTCAAATATTACATTTTTTTATAAGAATTTATTTTTTTTTGTCAATAAAATTGAATTTTTTTGTCAACTATTATATTTATGATTGAGAATTTTTCTCTTGTGGTTGAAAACTTAACTATTTTGTGGTAAATTTAAAAATTTTCTAAAAAACATATTACTTAATCGACATATTTAAGAAAATGTTGTTTTTCGTAAAAATCTAATCTTTTTAATGAAAAATCTTATTTTTTGTATAAAAACTCAACTATTTTTTTCAAATCCTTTTTTCTAAGCTAATTATTTTTAGAATTTTCTAAAAAACATATTACTATTGTTAAAAGTTGACATATTAAGGAATTTTTTTTTTTATATAAACTTAATCTTTTTAATGCAAAATATAATTTTTTTATAAATAATTTTTTTTATAAATACTCCATTTTCTAGGTAGAAAATTAATATTCTTGTTGAAAAAATTCATGGTATTGATTGAGAATTTAAATGTTTGGTAGAAAATTGATCTTCATTGTGGAAAATTAAACAATTTATTTGTAAAGTATACTTCTGGTTTGAAAATTCACCTTTTCGATTTAAAATTTAAATGCTTGGTTAAAATTTAATGTATTTTGTAAAAACTTTAATTTTTTGCCTGAAAATTCATCTATTTCGTGATAGTAATTTTTTTAAATCAAAACATTTGTTGAAAATCCGTCTTTTTGGATAAAAAAATTCGTCCTTTTGGATTGAAAATTCATCTTTTATGTAGAAATTAAACTTTTTTCTAATAAATTCGTCTTTGGAATTTAAAAATTGAATTTCTTTTTTTTTTTAATAACTTTTTTATTAAATGAAAAAAAATATTTTTTGATAAAAACTCAACTATTTTTTCAAATCCTTTTCTTCAGGCTCATTCATTTTAGTTGGAAGTATAATTATATCATTGTTGGTTAAAATTCATATTTCTTAATTTTAAATTCAAAAATTCCGTTAAAAATTTAATTTTCTGGGCAGAAAATTAATCTTCTTGTTAAAAAAATGCATGGTTTTTATTGACAATTTAAATGTTTGTTAGAAAATTAATCTTCATTGTTGAAAAATAAACAATTTAGTTGTCCTTTTTGATTGAAAATTCACCTTTTCAATTAAAAATCCCAATCCTGCGTTCAAATTTTTCGTATTTTGTTAAAAAAATTAATTTTTTGACTGAAAATTCATCTGTTTTGTAATAGCAATCTTTTTTAAATCCAAAAATTTGTTGAAAATCCGACTTTTTACATGAAAAATTCGTCCTTTTGGATTGATAATTAATCTTTTATGTGGAAATTTAACTGTTTCCTGAGAAATTTGTTTTTTGAACTTAAAAATTAAATTTGTTTTTTTAAATAACTTTTTTATCAAATGAAAAGTTTTCTAATAAATTTTTTTGAAAATTTAAGTATTTTGTGCAGAATTCAAGAATTCTTTAAAAAACATTTTACTTACTATTGTTAAAAATTGACATATTAAGAAAAATGTATATTTTTGGTAAAAAATTAATCTTTTCAATGAAAAATATAATTATTTTATTTTTTCATAAAAACTCAACTATTTTTTTTTTAAATCCTTTTAAGCTAATTATTTTTAGTTAAAAGTATAATTATTTCATTGTTGGTTAAAATTAATATTTTTTTAGTTCAAAATTCAACTATTCTGTTGAAAACTCAATTTTCTATGTAGAAAATTAATCGATTGAGAATTTAAATGTTTAGTAGAAAATAATTCTTCATTGTTGAAAAATAAACAATTTAGTTGTAATATATACTTCTCGTTTGAAAATTCACCTTTTTGAATAAAAATTCAAATGCTTGCTTAAAATTTAAAGTATTTTGTTAAAAAATTAATTTTTTGCCTAAAAATTCATCTCCTTTGTAATAGTAATTTTTTAAATCAAAAAATTGGTTGAAAATCCGTCTTTTTAGTTGAAAAATTCGTCCTTTTTATTGAAAATTCATCTTTTATGTGGAAATTCAACTGTTTCCTGAAAAATTTGTCTTTTGGACATAAAAATTAATTTTTTTTTAAATAACTTTTTTATTAACAGAAAAGTTTTTTTTTTTAATTTTTTAATTTTTGATTTTAAATTAAAATTGCTGAATTTCTCTCAGAAAAGTCAACTATTATATTTATGATTGAGAATTTATCTTTTGTGCTTGAAAATTTAATTATTTTGTGCAGAATTCAAGAGTTCTTCAAAAAAACATTTTACTTGCTTTTGTTAGAAATTGACATATTTAAGAAAATGTATTTTTTTGTAAAAACTTAATCTTATTAATAAAAAATGTAATTATTTTATTTTTTTAAATTCAAACTCAACTATTTTTTCTAATCCTTTTTTTAAGTGCATTATTTTTAGTTGAAAGTATAAATATTTCATTTTTGGTTAAAATTCATGTTTTTTTAGTTTAAAATTCAAATATTCCATTGAAAATTCAATTTTCTAGGTAAAAATTATTCTTCATTGTTGAAAATTAAACATTTTAGTTGTAAAGTATACTTCTTGTTTGAAAATTCACCTTTTCGATTTAAAATCTAAATGCTTGCTTAAAATTTTAAGTATTTTGTTAAAAAATTAATTTTTTGCCTGAATATTCATCTACTTTGTAATAGTAATTTTTTTGTAAATCAAAAAATTTGTTTAAAAAACCGTATTTTTTGATAAAAAAATTCGTCCTTTTTGATTGAATATTTAACTTTTATGTGAAAATTCAACTGTTTCCTGATAAATTCGTCTTTTGGACTTAAAAAATTGAATTTCTTTTTTCTTAATAAGTTTTTTATTAACAGAAGTTTTTTTTATAAATTTTTTTATTTTTGATTTAAAATTAAAATCGCCGAATCTCTCTTAGAAAAGTCAACTATTATATTTATGATTGAGAAATTAAATATTTTCCGGAAAATTCAAGGATTTTTTAAAAAACATATTATTTACTTTTATTAAAAATTGAAATACTTAAGAAAATGTATTTTTTTATAAAAACTTAATCTTATTAATGAAAAATATAATTTTTTTTTTGTTTTTTATAAAAACTCAACTATTTTTTTCAAATCCTTTTTTTAATTCAAAATTTAAAAATTCCGTTAAAAATTAAATTTTGTGGGTAGTAAATTAATCTTCTCGTTAAAAAAATTCATGGTTTTTATTGACAATTTAAATGTTTCTTAGAAAATTAATCTTCATTGTTGAAAAATAAACAATTTAGTTGTAAAGCATACTTCTTTTTTGAAAATACACCTTTTCGATTAAAAATTTAAATGCTTCTTTAAAATTTAAAGTATTTTGTTAAAAAATTAATTTTTTGACTGAAAATTCATCTGTTTTGAAATAGAATTTTTTTTTTTATCAAAAAAAAATCGTCCTTTTTGATTGAAAATTCAACTTTTATGTAGAAATTCAACTGTTTCCTGCTAAATTCGTCTTTTGGACTTAAAAATTGAATTTCTTTTTTTTTAACTTTTTTATTTTTGATTTCAAATTAAAATTACTGAATCTCTTTCAGAAAAGTCAACTATTATATTTATGATTGAGAATTTAACTATTTATTAAATTTATTTGAATTTAACTAATTCAAGAATTATTTACAAAGCATATTACTTTCTTTTGTTAAAAATTGACATATTTAAGAAAATAATATTATTTTGTAAAAACTTAATCTTGTTAATCAAAAATATAGAATTTTTTTTATAAAAACTCAACTTTTTTTTCTAATCCTTTTTTTAAGCTAATTATTTTTAGTTGAAAGTATAATTATTTCATTGTTGGTTAAAATTTATATTTCTTTAATTCAAAATTCAACTATTCCGTTGAAAATTTAATTTTCTAGGTATAAAATTAATCTTTAATGTTGAAAATTAAACAATTTAGTTGTAAAATATACTTTTTGTTTAAAAATTCATCTTTTCGATGAAAAATTCAAATTCTTAGTTAAAACTTAAAGTATTTTGTTAAAAAATTAATTAATTGACTGAAAATTCATCTACTATGTAGTAGTAATTTGTTTTAATCCAAAAATTTGTTGATTAACTTTTTTATTAAATGAAAAGTTTTTTTTAGAAATTTTTTATTTGTGATTTAAAATTAAAATCACTGAATCCCTCTCAGAAATAGCACCAGTATTTTTTTTTTAATTGTATCCAAAAAATAATTTTTTAAACCATTAAATTTTTATAAAACATTGTGCAATTGTTAAAAATAAAAATATCGACAGAAAAAAGAAAGCAGTAAAAGGGAAAACAACATTTTTCTTCACACTAAAATCAAATTTATTCACCGCAAGATAAATTTGAGAGTTCTAGAGAAAAATTGACAAGAATATTTATCCACTGACCTATAATTTTTATCAGTCGGTGGATAAAAATCGCTATCAGTGAAACTATCTAAAGTTAGGATAAGAATAGACTTATGGTTTTTTTGTATGTTTACTGAGGAAAGAATGAATCTATTTTTCCAGCACTTGATCTTTCCCAATGATTTGTCTTTTTATCATCAGCCAATTGTTGTTTCTGATGACTGTTCAAAGTCTGAACTTTCAGCAGTAAAGTATCAAAAAATGATAATTAAAGTTCAGTGTGTGAAGACTAATGTGTGCCTCAAATATATTATTATGCTAAAGTCGACGGACAGTTATTTATTTTCAGCTCATGAGTTGAAATAGTTTGACGACACAAATTTATTTAACCTTCAAGAAAAATTAGAATTGGTACTTTAATATTACATAGATTCACATTATAAAGTTGGAATCATTAACTTGTTAATTAAAAAGAAAAAAATTATTTCAGAGAGTAAAAATTACGCTCGTATTTTATAATTATATTTTTATGCTTATTGACCATCATTTGATATAAATCATTAAGGAAATTTTGTGAGTGAAAATTAAAATTTAAAAAATTTTCCCAACTTTATACAGTTTTTAGAACATTTCGCACAATCTAAAAGGTTTTAGGGCATTTTTAACGATTCTAAAAGACTTCAGAAAATCTCAAAGGATCTTTGTGTGAGATTTTAATTATATAAACAGTTTATAAACATTTATAACATTACATGAAAATGAAGGGCTAAATTAGGATTTTAAAGATTTAAAGAAAGTTTCAAATTTTTTAGAATACTCCACAGGCTTTAAAAAATTATAAATAGAATTTTAGGATATTTAAAAAGATTTAAAGAGATGTTTAAAAGTTCAGAAAACGCCAGAAAATTAAATATTATTTCCAAGGATTTGAAATCTTGCAAGGAATTTCAATCGATTTCGAAAAATTAAATATAATTTTAAAGGATTAAAAATATTCCAAGGAATTGTCAATCGATGCTAATAAATTGAGGGAATTTCAGATAGTTTTGGGTATTTTTAAAAGTTCCAAGAAATATACAATTGATTTCAAAAAATTAAAATAATTTCAAATATTTTAGCGTATTTTGAAAAATCCTAATGAATTTTTCATCGATTTCGATTCATTGAAAGGATTTCAAATATTTTAGCGAATTTTCAAATATTACAAGAAATTTTCAATAAATTTCCATACATGAAAAGGCTTTCAAATATTTCAGCGTATTTTCAAAAATTCGAATGAATTTTATATCCATTTCGATTAATTGAAAGGATTTCAAAGGATTTGTTTTTTTTAGATTATTTAAAATTATTTTAAGGAATTTTTTATCGATTTCAAGAAATTACATATAATTTTAAAGGATTTCAAATATTCAGAGGAATTTTTAATTGATTTTAATTGATTGAAATAATTACAAATATTTTCGAATATCTTCAAATATTCCGAGAAATTTTCCGTAAATTTCAATAAATTAAAAGGCTTTCAAATATTTCAGCGTATTTTCAAAAATTCCCATGAGTTTTCAATCAATTTCAAATAACTGAAAGGATTTCAAATATTTTAGTAGATTTTCAAATATTCAAAGAAATATTTGATAAAATTTAATAATCGAATTTTCAATCGATTTTAATAAATTGAAAGAATATAAAATATTTTTGGATATCTTTAAATCTTCCACGGAATTGTTATTATTATTACACCATTAAGCCGTTTCCCTTTCGGGGTAGGCGTGACTCACTCGGTAGGGAGGGGAGTAGT